>BHFT01008815.1:0-64267 GCA_004320025.1 Laticauda laticaudata
CTTTCCATTTTCAGCTGCAGCGGATGTGAGTTGAGGGGATGGCCAGAGGATGCAGAGAGGATCCAGCGGACGTTTAACGGATGATAACGGACATAGAATGTTTGTTTCCCGTATATGTTGCGGATGTACATCATACGTGATGGAAAGTTCATCCGCTCACAATGTTTTGTGCAGCTCAAAACTTCTTGCGCGGATGAAATCTCAGTGAGTGCACAATGGATGCATCGCGTTTTCCAATGGCTAGCAAGCTTTTTTTAACATTTTACATCCTCTTTGCATCCGTAAGTGCAGTGGGACCGGGGTTATTGCCTCTTTGTGGCAAGGAGAGAATGGAAGCCAAAGTAACTGCCACAGCTCAAACTGAGGGATGCAGAGATGGTGAGAACATGTCACTGTGACAAAGGAATCCTGTGAAAATGGTAGCTTTAGTCAATGGGTAACTCCCCTCCCTGTAGCTCTACAAAATATATTTGTTGTGTTTCTCCTGGAATAGGGGCTGAGATAGTCCCTTTAGCTCTATAAATCTGTACTGTATTGGGGCACAAATAAACAACATTGATCTCAGATCAATGGTGGCCCTGAGGGTGGAAAAAGGGGATTCAAGCAAGATTCCCATATGCTTTGCTGTTGATCAGATGCTAGATCAGGGTAAAGTCACACTAATTGTTTACTCAGTGGAGCTTATAGATAGAGTGAGGTTTATCCAGCTTTGGGATTTGTTGTACATTATTGTACTACAGCTGAAACTGAGATCCTAAATAACTTAATATTATAGTTTCTTTGTTTATCCAGGGTACATCCCTCACAATCATAAAAGTTTGTTGGTGTGCTAAATGACCAAGGAAATTGTTCTATCCTTCTCTTCCACCTTTAATAACAGTGCAAGGAAGTCAGTGTGTACTTGCTATAGGACAGGAATGCAATAAGTGTTACTTGCTAATTTGTGCAGAAGAAACCTGTGCTGAAGGTAGAAGAACAGGGACTATTAAAAGTGCTGGCATCTTCACTAAGAAGCCAGACATGGGTGACTCAGATATTTGCAAACTCTTTGGAACTCCCTTTTCTTTTTCAAGAAAGTGAGCTAAACGCAACCCACTGCTATATTTTGTACATAGCCTAAAACAAAATTGGCATTTCAGCCATCTGAACTCTCTGGGTGGTCTACTTTACCAAAGCTTTCTCTTTTAACCTCAGTTACCCATCTGGAAAACTGAAATAAATCTGGCTAGTAGTAAAAACAGTAGAATGTAACATAATTTAGTGTATTCCAGAATGCACTTGCTCCGTGCTTGCTGTAGACTGGAAAACAACCCAGAAGAATGGGGGAGAAGGTTAGCAGTTACTTTCTTTATTTAGATGCTATGGTTTTCCTATACTTTGCTTATTCAGATTAGGAGAATACCAGTGTTGGCCTTCAAGGGTGACAATTGGGCAAAATTGCACACATGAGGCAGCCTGCTGCATTTTGCAATGCTAGGTTTCCACACTACTTGTCTCCATGGCAAGCATGCTTCAGAAAATGCTTTCAATGAGTCTAGGCTACAATGGTTGTGTTCCCCACCTTCTGTCTTGTTGTTGTTGATGCTGTAGTTTCAGTTATTTGCCTTATTCTGATGGAGCCAGGCTAAAATAGCAACAGGAAATCATGGACCATATCGTAATCGTATGCACTCGGAGCCTTCTTTCTTATTGCAAAGTGATAAGTGAAACCACAACAAATTAATTTCATTGGTCCCAGATGCAGCCTCATAGGAGTTGCCATCATCCTTTTAGGCCACAGTGTGTGGGCTGGAAAAGTTATTTTCCCCCAGAGCTTGACCAATTTAAGTTGTATGCTGTTTAAAGTTTATTATTGTAACAGAAACGATTCTATTCTGTGCTGGATCATAGTAAGCTGGATTTGGAAATGTTCAGTCTCTCCTGGTCTGATTTGTAATCCATTATTATTGGTTAATTGTGGTTTGGCCAACAATTCCTCCACTGGAGAAATATCAAACTGTGTCAGGAGCATACAGGGTTGCTGCTTCTGACCTCAGAGGACCCTTACTTTAGGTTAGCCTTCCAACTTGAGCATAATTATTTGGGCCTATTCCAGAAAACAGCAGGTAATTCTATAGAACAAGCCAAAGAGTTTACAGGGCATTTGTAGAAGTGGGGTGGGATGTCAAAAAAGTCAAGACAGAAGCAGAAACAATGTTACATCCCAAACTTCTTTACATGTTCTGCGTAAATCATGCACATTAAAAAAGTATAGGGCTTTGATCACACAATCCCAGTTGCCAACTTCAATCATAAACACTATGGCAACTATTATAATTTGGAAGTTTTAAAAGTATAAGGCACCTTCATGGTTTGGCTAGGTTTGGAAGACCAGGTCCCCTTCAGGTCCCCATTCTTGTCAGACTTCAAGATCATGCCTTCTTTCCTGTCCTTGCACTGAGTCCATATGTTCACTGAGCAGATTGTCCTGACTGTTTCTTGATGAGTCATTTCTAAGTCCCCATCCATATCAATGCAGGGTGGCTAATGCTGCCTTAGCAAGCTTGGCTGATTATTTATGTTGGGCCTTACTTGTTGTTCATTTCCTTGTTTGTTTGTTTTGTCCACCCAATATGGAGATACAGGTTTTGAAATGTCAGATTTCAACATCTTAAATCATTTTTGAGTTTTTGCATCTTTCAAGATGTCAATTTTTTTTGTTTTTGCCATGTTGAATCATTCTGACTCACCTTCAGGTTTGGACATTCCATAGTTAACCCCAATTTCTGATTACATATGAGCAAATCAAATAACATAAGTTTTCTTTTTCTAGCTGTGGTTTTTTTCTTTTGCTTTCTCCTGCCTCATTCATAGCGAGGCATATTTCATTTGTAACCTGATCATGTTGTGCCACTACTTGGGTTCAGATATCATATAAAGCCAACATTTAGTTAATTAGGCAAGGCTTCTTAAAAAAAAAAAATCACAATTGGCTTGATTTGCATAATACACTAAGACATAAATCATACTTTCAAACCACAATGACTGGATACACATTGCCCATGAAGCCAAAACCAATTATAACCACATTGTAGCTTAGCATGATCCATGAACACAATCTCACTCCATACACACAATGCAGACATGCAGAGTATACACTCACAGGTTAAGGAGGAAAAGTTGGAACAGCCATACAATGACCCTATTTGTATGATTTTAAGTATGGGTATATTGAATAAGTCATCATGTGCTAGTTTGCTTATCACACTAAGCCAAAACAAATATATTACATTATGAATTACTGCACTGGGTAAATGTATCAGTAGATGTTGTGGCTACAAAAAAAAGCAACAAAACAGTTCTTCCTTTCCACCCAACTTTCTGGATTTTTTTTAAATAAGAAAAGTAAGATAGATGAAGAGTTGGAAACCTACAGAAGAGTTCCAACTTTGTCACATCTTTTTGCAGATTCTCTAAACTGGTCAAGTAAAAACCCATGTTCAAAGCAAGACATCTATAAAGTAAAATCCTTAAACAGAAGCATCAATTAGATCAGTGTTTTTCAACCTTGGCAGCTTGAAGAAGTGTATACTTCAGCTCCCAGAATTGCCTAGTCAGCTATGCTGGCTAGAGAATTCTGGGATATGAAATCCACATATCTTCAAATGACCAAGACTGGGAAACACTAAATTAGATTGTTAGCTAATAGTTCTCCTATTGGGGAAAAAATGGGATCAAACAGAAATAACTTTCCCTCCAGATGAGAAGATTAGAGAAGACCATTTGGATGGCCATTTAAGGTACTGTTTTGAATCTCAAATCTGTTATATAGGTTAGGATCATGTGTGCTGTATTATTAGAATCCTCCAGTCGTTTTACTGTTTCTGCTAAAGTTCAGAACTGCTGGCTTACTGAGAATTTTGCAGAATTTGTTATTTAAGCAATGGGATGTAATACCACCTGCAAATTATGTTAATTTTGAAAGCTTGAAAATGAGTTTTTAGTATGCTTTATATCCAGATACAAAGATATGTGCATTCATATTACAAAGATACAAAGATACAAAGATATGTGCATCCATACTACACTGGGGTACGTGTTTGTGTACATGTAATATAGAAATGTTTGTTTCTTATGAGAGCCATGATGGTGCAGTGATTAGAATGCAGTACTGCAGGCTAACTCACTGTTCACTTCAGCAGTTCAATTCTGAACATCCCAAGATTAACCCAGAATTCCATCCTTCCAATAAAATGAGAACCCGGATTGTTGGGAGGAATATGATGATTCGGTAAACTACTTAGAGAGAGCCATAAAGCACTATGAAGTGGTATGTAAGTCTAAAATGCTATTGCTATATATACTGCATATCCAAAACAAGTTGGTGTCAATACATAGATAGATTTTCGATGACATTACAGCATTCTTCAAAGAGTGAGATCTTCACATGATAAACACACACACACACACACACTGATGCTTTTAGCTACGCATCAAGAAAATAACAGTAATAGTAATAAGGTATTGCCCCAGAACTGTCTAAATATATCTATACACAAAAACATAGCAATGCTCTTCTTGGGCAACTTGGTGCATCAACAATATGGATCAAAAGAGGAAAAGTTTTTATCTTGGCTTATAGTTTCTCCAGGCAACAGTGAACAAGTTATGTGAACCAGCAATATTGTACATTTTAGTCCCTGAAAGTAAGAGGTCAGAGGAAAGAGGCATTTTAATAACTGAGCCTCTGCCTTGTAGATCGGGGATCCTGGGCTGATCTTCAACTGAAAATCATAAAGTTGGATGGGACCTGTGAGGCCACCAACTCCAACCCACTAGAGGACTACCCAACCACTGTTTGAAAACCTCTAGTAAAGGGGAAGAAACCACTCCATGAAGTAACTACTCATAAGAGTTTCTAGTATTTGTCAAGATGTTCTTCCTAATGCGTAATTTGTATCCACATCCTTGAATTTTCATCCCATTAGTTCTTGTCTTACCCACTGGAGCAAGTGAGAATAAGTCTGAACCTATATTTGAAGACATCTATTATGTCTCCTCTCAACCTTGTCTTTGGTAAGCTAAACATACATGTTTGGTTTAGCTGAGTTTGTACTCCTTTCACCACCTTGGTAGCCTTTGTTTGGTCTTGTTCCAGTTTCTCAATTATTTTGATATTGGGGGCGTGCAAAACTGAAAGGAAAATTGAATGGTTTCCAGTAGAGGCTTCAGAAGAGGGAGATAAATACTTCCTGAGATCTTGACTCTATGATTCTCTGGATGTTCTTCAAATATTATGTCATTTTTTTTGCAGCTATATGACATATTTTGACATGTTCAGTTTGTAATGCACAAGTACACCTGATACCTTCTCATGTGTGCTGCTCTTGAGCAAGGTTTTCCCCATCCTGTTCAAGTTTCTTTTGTTTATCTACATGAATGACATTTCTCTTTATTAAATTTCATTTTATTTATTTCCATTCACTGTTCTAGCCTAAGCTTATTGTTTTTTAATATTTTCCCTCTCTTCCAAGTATTACCTTCTCTTCCTAACTCTGTATCATCTGCACATTTGGTAAGCATTTTCTTAACTCCATCATCTATACCATTTATTAAAACATTGAACAACACTGGTTCCAGGGAAGTGCCCTGTGCCACTCCACTTAAGATGTCTCTCCAGATAAATTTAATGTCCCACATAACTATTGAGCATGATCATTGAACCAACTATGTATTTTTATTTTATTTATTTATTTTGTCAAATGATTATAAGATAACCGGTATAAGTATAAACATAGTTATGAACATATGAAATGGATACATATAAGAAAAATAAAAGGAAACAATAGGACAGGGACAGTAGGCACGTTGGTGCGCTTATACATGCCTCCTACAGACCTCTTAGGAAAGGGGTGAGATCAATAGTAGAAAGTCTAAAGTTAAAGTTTTTGGGGTTTGGGGAAGAAACCACAGTCAGCTAGAGTATTCCAGACATTGACCACACTGTTGCTGAAGTCGTATTTCCTGCAATCAAGTTTGGTGCAGTTAATCTTGAGTTTGTATCTATTGTGTGCTCTTGTATTGTTATGGTTGAAGCTGAAGTATTCATTGACAGGTAGGACATGGCAATGAGTTTTCAAATCTACATTCGACCATTTTGTTAATAAGGATGTTATGAGAACAACTTTAGGTACACTTACTTGAAATCTTGGAAATGCAGCCAGGAAGACAGACCAGTCTTTTCCAAGCTGGTATTTCATATCATCTATAGCAAGTGAATACCACGTTACGTTGTGTAGACCTAACTCTTTCTAAACAAGTCAGTCATAACATAATCTGACTGATTCTTAGACTGAAGATGTTAGTTTCCTGCCTACAAAAATATCTTGGAAATTCCCTTTTCACTTTGAGATTTTTCTCATTCATATGCATGGATAAACTGTGGCCACTCACCTGTGGCATTCTCCACATGCTCAGATGCTCTCTTACCTTCATCCCTCCTCAGTTCTCTGAAATTTTCACCTGCAAAGAGAAACTGGTAGCATTAACCCCTCTGAAAACCCGCAAAGCTTCCCAAACTTTAATTGCAGTCCTCTTCTGTGCTCCACCCGGTCTGCTGTTGTTTGGATTGCGTGCTCTTAGTCTGGTAAATATAAATACAAATCCAGCCAAGGTTAATTTAACCTGGACAAAATACTGGGGGGGGGAGGGGAAGTAATTTAATGGTAAACCATAATTACTACTACAAACCAATCCCTTCATTTCCAGACCCATTTCGAGGAGGTATTTGGCGACACAAATTGGCATAATTAGAATTCTGTCTGCTTGTAATAAATACGAGACAATTGTCTATAGTGCTCTTGGTTTGACAATATATAACATATACATTTCAATGAGGAACTATTTTGGATGCGATGAGACAGATGGAATTTTGGATTCTTTCCTGATTCTATAGCTAACAGCTCTGAGTTCTGAATCCTGGAATTGATCTGCCCACATAATCACCTCCTCCCCTCCTCTTCTTCTTCCTTCTCCTTCTTCTTCCTTCTCCTCCTCCTCCTCCTCCTTCTTGCTTGGGTCCTTATTTACAGCAGAGGCAGGGGGTCTGTGATCTGTGGATTGGCTATTTCCTGCCTGTACAAAAATGCCATTGGCTGTTGTATTGCAGGTGCCTCTGGGTTAGAAACCTGAGGCTATTCTCAAATACAAGGTCTCAAACTTTTCCTATATTCTTTGGGGCATTAATAAAGCTTGACAAGAGCTTTATTGTTTGCAGGAAATCTGACTGAAGATTCATTGATTTATATTGATGCTGGGAACTTTATTTATTTATTTATTCAATTTTTATAGCCGCCCAACTCAAAGAAGTGATTGTGGATAGCTTACAATTTTAAATTATCGAAGCAAATTCATATAAAACACTAAAATCACTTATTGGGGTTTACAGCTCACAATAGCTGAGTTCAAATGCTAGCCCAAACCAAGCAAATTATTTTGTTACTTTGATATTACAAACCATTTTTTTAAAAAAGATTGTTCCTTGACCAGCCAATGGAGCAAAACCACCTGTAAAACAGGAACCCTGGTCTCTTTGAATAATGGGCTTGAGGGAACTGTAAAAAAGGCTGTTGAATTGCTTTTGCATTATTATGCTGTGTCCTTACAGTGTTAATCCATATTCTGAATTCACAAAATCATAAACTCATTTAAGGGGCAAGGTTTGGACAATATGCTGAACCACAAAAACATCAGGCAAGATTGAAATTAATTGCTAGGTCTTTGCTTACAACCATAATGGACTATAAACACCCACACCTTATTGTTCATTCTTTGTGTGGATTGCTAGGTGGCAACAAAAAAGGCTTAAATACCACTTCATAGTGACTTATAGCAGTGGTCACTAGCTGGGGACCACTGGTGGTCCACGAGAAAATTTTTGTGGTCTGCAGAGAAATGTCACCCCCAAAGCACCCCCCAAAGCAATTAATCCAGGCTGCATGGGAACACAAGGCTGCGCCACCCATATGGCCCAGGGGAACACAAGACTTACATTGCTTGCATTGCAAACAACATGAGGTAATGAGGGGATGGGGGAAAGGGTGAAGGGAGGGAACTTGCCCCACTTGCCCCATGCACCTGGCCTGGCCACTGGGCTGTTTCTTTCTGTTTTTTTCTTCTTCTGCTTTTGGCTGTATGCAAAGAAAGCAGCAAAAGTCTTTTTTTCTCTCCCCCAAACTCTGCCAGAAATGAATCTTTGGGACACTGCAAGGCATCCTGCTCCAAGAGGCTGCATCGGCACGAAAGTCTCACAAAGACTCATTTCTGGCGGAGTTTGGGGGAGAGAAAAAAAGACTTCTGCTGTTTCTGCTGTTCTCCTTGCATGAAGCCAAAAGTCTCTCTCTTTCTCTCTCTCTCTCTCCCTGAGAACAGAACTGGAGACGGTATTCTGTGATCCCAAATAAAGAATGATTGATCGGTAGGAAAATGGGGTGGGGAATTTTGCTGCAGACTTTTTTTGAGATTTTCCCAGGGTCTCTGGTCCACGGGATTTAAAATTATGAGTTTGGTGGTCCCTGAGGTCCAGGTGACCCCTGCCTTACAGCACTCTAAGTCAGGGGTTCCAAATCCCCAGTCCATGGACTGGCAACCAGTCTGCAGCATACCAGAAACTGGTCCATGCAAACAAGCAGAACCCCATCTCTGGGATGCAGGCAGCACATGGAACCATGACCCTTCTGGTCTGTGGAAAAAATGATCCCTGCTGCCCAAAAGGTTAAGGGCCACTGCTCTAAGTGTTTTACAAAGTCAGAATATTGCCCCCAACAACCTGGATCCTCATTTTACCAACCTCAGAAGGATGGAAAGTTGAGTCAACCTTGAGCAGGTGATGATCAAACTCTTGTCAGTGAGCTAAACTAGCCTGCAATACTGTGCTCTAACCTCTATGCCATGACCATGCTCCATAGGTACAGTAATCCTTGAGCTATGACCATAATCGAACTCAGAATTATGTCTGTGGCCATAAGTCATAGTGGCCATAAAGTGGGTTACTATCTGATTATGTGCTATTTTACAACCTTTTTCACTGTGCTCATTAAGCAAGCAATGTGGTCATTCAGCGAGGACTACTTGAAATGTTAATTCATTTGGTTGCAGCCCTTTTTTATTGATTTGTATTGTGTGACATTATCATAGCAATAGAATTTGAAGTCAGCTACTGTGGATATTTCAGATCCCAGGAAATTGGTTCTTTCTAACTCTGGGAAATTATTTTTGCCTTCAACTTTTCAGGCTTAATGACAATCTCTCATTAAACATGAGTGAAAGATAGCTTTCGTCTTCCATTTCCAATTTTCTTTAGGCTACCATATCTGCTCTGAAAATCTAGAAACAATCTGGATCATCACTAGATTGTAAATGGCAAAAGTCTAGCTCTTTGCTTCCCTCTAAGTGGAAAACGTAGTTTTCCTCAATGTATCAGAAGAGCAAGGAATTTATAGTGCTGCTCTTTCACATATTTGTTTACATACTAGATATCCATCATTTGTTTTACGTTTTGAGAAAGCAAAATAACCCGTTTTACGCCCCCCCCCCTCTTAAGTGTTCGATTTCTTTAATTACGTGTTCTATTCCATTCTTTTTCTATCAAAGTTAAATTTAGTTTCCACTTGTACTGTTCTCTTTCTCTCTTAATATCTTTCTATTCTTGCAAATCATTCTTGCCTCCTCCATGTTTACACACCCTTTCATACATTGCCCTTTCTTCCTTGTGTATTCCTCTCTTATTAGTCTTTGCCACCAACCACAAATTTCTCACTCCTCCTCTTTCTTTCATCCCATTCACTCCTTCTTTATATATCTGTTTTGCAGTTGGTTCTGCATTCATTATGTCTACATGACAAACCCATCTCAGTCTTTTTCATCCAACCTGGTCACCTACTTTATATTCAGTCCGTATTCATTCAACAGTTCTTCAATCCTGACTTTTTCTGTTCCTGTTTTACCATACAATTTTTGAAGTACTTATTTTCTACTGGGTTCATCTTCTAAATTTCTCCTGACATATTCAACTCCCACTTCTATATACTTCTAGGAAATAGAAATAGCTGCTGTTTTTGCTGCATGGGATAACCATTCCTTCTAGCAATTTCCACAAGTATTTGTACTTCATAAAATTATAAATAGATAGATAGTCCTCAGTTTAACAACAGATAATTTTCCTCAATATGTTAGAAGGGCAGGGAATCCATAGTGCTGGGCATTGTTACAACAGCACTAACAGTGATTTATGACCTTTTTTCACCTTTATGACCGTTATAGCATCCCCATAGACATGTGATCAAAATTCGGATGCTTGGCAACTGACTCATATTATGGCGGTTGCAGTATCCCAAAGTCACATGATCATCTTTTGCATCAATGGGAAAACTAGATTCACTTAATAGCTGTATTACTAACTTAACAACTGCAGTGATTCACAACTGTGGCAAGAAAAGTATAAAATGGAGCAAAACTTAATGTTTCACTTAACAGCAGAAATTTTGGGCTCAATTAAACTGGTAAGTTGAGAAGTACCTGTATACATGTAATATATACAAAACCAATACATGTTTTGGGATAGCTTCCGTCATCTCTTTTTGCAGCAATAATTCACTGCTATAGAATTTTTTTGTGATCCATGGTTTCTTTGTCTTCCCCATTCCACTAAACATCTTTTTTCATACAACTCATTCAGATAATTTCACCCATTTCTTGCATACTAGAAGAAAGTTAATTTATCTTTGTTTCAAAAAATCTCCACATCTTCTTTCTTTATGATTAATTTATTCTGTTAGGATATAAATGTAATTACTTTTGGACATATGATATATATTTGCTGTAACAGAATGACTAGAGAAAATATATATCATATATACATCCAAAGGTAAACACATTAATACATCATATATAAATGCAAAAACTTAGTTTTTATTTCTTTATTTTTTCTTCCATGAATACTGAATATTTTTTTACCTCATATAATCACCACCATCCTTCTATCCCACATTTAGAATCACTCTTTATTCTTATATAATTCACCAATTTACTCTATCATCATAAACAATCAAATAAATCCTTTTTCTGATTCTTGATTTTTCCATGAGTTCATGTAAAGAAACCTACTCTTAAATCCCATCTTCTAATTTCCATGGAAGCTGTATTTTTGAGCCACTTTTTACTGAAATTATTATTTTTTATTATTGTTCCAGTTTGATTACTCTGGGCATACCGATTGGGATCAAAATAATCTATTTAAGCAGGTCAGGAGATAACTTGGAATTCTACAGCATGCTAGGTTTGTATTAACTTTTGTTTGGTTCTTGTGGCTTTGTGAACCCAATTTATTGGCTGACTTTATACTTCAGTGGATTATGTAAATCCATACAGTGAGTTAAATCAGTAACTGGATTATGTGTTGCATGAATCCAGCCATTGTACCTGTCTGCCTCAAGAATCAGTACCTGACTTACTGCAACCAATTTCCGAAGTCTCCAAATAGGACTGCTCAAATCAAGGTGCTGTCAGGAACATATTTAGAATATTGAACTGTGGTTGCAAGCAACCACAAAGCAGTCTGGCTTTGTAATGTAATCCTGTAATGTAAGGATTATGGGAATTGTAGTATAAACATTAAGGTGGCACTGAGATGGGAAGGCCACTTTCAGAACACAGCTTTATAGCAGTAGCCAGACACTCCATCCCTGGAGATGGTTGTTCTCTCAGCTTTCAAGAGGGTTCAAGGGATTTTATCTGAATGCCATTATTATTTACTGAAACTTATTTTCTTTCCTAATGTTTGTTTTTATGGGTAGCAAGAAATCTATCATTCACAAAGATAAGTCCTCACCCTTTTGGAACATTTGATTTCTTCTTCTTCTTCTTCTTCTTCTTCTTCTTCTTCTTCTTCTTCTTCTTCTTCTTCTTCTTCTTCTTCTTCTTTCTTCTCCTCCTCCTCCTCCTCCTCCTCCTCCTCCTCCTCCTCCTCCTCCTTTGCGGCCATTTACTAGGCCCACGGCATAGCTGGAAATAGACATCTGTTCTTGAACTGCTGCAGGCCGAACCACGCTCCTGTCAAACCAAAAATTATAGGTTTGGCTGCTCTGAACCTCCATTAGTGGCTTTCAAGCAGAGCTTGTAACCAATAGAGAACTGCTCCTTGCCTGCCTTTGCATATATGCAATCCCAGGAAATGATTTTGGCCCTCTTTTGTTAGCCAGGCCCACCAAATGGAGACATGCAACAGGGGATGCTGAAACACATCTTCTTGACCACCACATCCCTACCCCCATGATTTGAGATGATGTCAGAAACAATAAAATTCCTAGAATTGTGTGCTTGGGGGACAATAAATTATGCTTATACAACCTAGCCATCGGCATATTCCTGGCCCCAGTGGTTGTCAAATGAGTGAAGAGCTCTAACTAATGGCTTAAAAATCTTTGTCCCTTTAAATAAGTATCATAATGCACTATACACAAGTAGACTCAGTTTCTGGCCTCTCCCCATGGGCAGATAATTGCATTTTGGGTGCTTGGCAACCAGCCTGCATTTACCTCTGTTTGCAGCATCCCGTTGTCATTTGATCATAATTTATGATGTTTTTTTTGTTTGCTAAAAACTGGTATATATTTTTTAGCAAAATGAGTGCTGGTTTTTTTTTGGGAATAATGGATTTGCTTAACAGCCATCGCATTACTTAATGCCCATGGCATTCACTGATTGTCAGCTGCAAAAAAAAATAAAAATGGGCATGGTGATGTGATGGCCCACTTAATGACCAGCATGACATAGAATCTTGATTTAAGGCTCAATTACAGTAGTAAGTCAAGGATTATATGTAGATGCATAAGGACAAGTAATGTCCTTATGTGATATTGTTGTGTAATGATGTGAACTATGTAATTTGCATCATTTGCATGATGACATCATAACATATCCGAGGCCAATTTCTGTTGGATTCCGTGACAACAGATTGAACAAGTACAGGTAGTCATTCATCTACAATAGTTCATTTTGCAACCATGTTGTCATAGGTCAGCTAGATGACTCGTGAGGAGGCAACATCTCCTCTCATGAAGGGCTGCACTGGTGTGGCCTATTGCAGATTTGAACATTGCTGGAGCAACATGCCCAGTTTCGTGCCATGTATGTTTGTACCGTGTATCCTGACTTGTTTGATGCATAGACTGCTTTGCTGGACTTTTGTGTGTGCCTGGGGACTCAGTTACCCAGTGAATCTTGCCATGCTGAACTTGAAATCCAGACCTGTGCAATGTGGGTGCTTCCTGAGGACCTGTTTGGGGGTGTGTGAGATTTTAAAAAACCCATCAATCTTGCTGCCTGTGTGTGTGTATGAGGGGAGTGGGACAACACACGTTAGCAATTTAACAACTATACAGATTCAGATTAACAGAATTGGAAGGGACTCTGTAAGTCATCTAGTCCAAGGGTCGCCAACCTTTTGGACCTCAGGGGCCACCAAACTCATAATTTTAAATCCCATGGACCAGAGACCCTGGGAAAATCCCCAAAAAGGTCTGCAGGAAAATCCTCCACCCTGTTTTCCTACTGATCGATTGTTCTTTATTTGGGATCACAGGATTCTGTCTCCAGCTCTGTTCTCAGGAGAGAGGGAGAAAGACTTTTGGCTTCATGCAAGGAAAACAGCAGAAGCAGCAGAAGTCTTTCTTTCACTCCCCTAAACTCCATCAGAAATGAGTTTTTGTGAGACTTATCATGCCGGTGCAGCCTCTTGGAGCAGGATGCCTTGCAGGGTCCCAAAGACTCATTTCTGGCAGAGCTTGGGGGAGAGAAAGAAAGACTTTTGCTGCTTTCCTTGCATACAGCCAAAAGCAAAAGAAGGAAGAAGTGGAAAGAAGCAGCCTGGTTACCAGGTGAGGCGTGTGGGTTGAGTTGGACAAGTTCCCTCCTCCGTCCTTTCCCCTCTCCCCTCACTACCTCGTGTTGTTTGCAATGCAAGAAACACAAGTCTTGAGTTCCTGTGGGCCATGTGGGTGACACAGTCTTGTGTTCCTGTACAACCTGGATTAATTGCTTTGGGGGTAACATTTCTCTGTGGGCCACCCAAATTTTCTCACAGACCATCAGTGGTCCCTGGCCCACTGGTTGGTGACCACTGATCTCATCCAACCCCCTGCCCAAGCAGGAGACCCTGCACCATTTCTGACAAATGGCAGTCCAATCTCTTCTTGAAAGCCTCCAGCGATGAAGCTCCCACAACTTCTGAGGGCAAGATGTTCTATTGGCTGATTGTTCCCACTGTCAGAAAATTTCTCCTTATTTCTAGATTGAATCTCTCCTTGATCAGTTTCCATCCATTATTCCTTATCTGGCCTTCAGGTGCTTTGGAAAATAGGTTGGCCCCCCAGTCTCTGTGGCAGCCCCTCAAAAACACTGTTGTCATGTCTCCCCTGGTCCTTCTCTTCACTTTTAACATGTTCTCACACTGCAACCCCTGACATGAGTGTTCTTGTGATATGTACTATAGACTTTAAGGGCCAGACTTCTATAGGCAGCGTTGACATTGCTGAGAATTCTAAGTGTGGAAACCCACATATCTAGAAAGATGTTGAGCTTGTCAGCTGGAAATTTGATAGCCCGGTTTAAGACCCAAACACCGTGTCAAAGGGTGAAGTCCTGTTACTTACCCCACTTCCTGCCAACCTAGCAGTTTGAAAGCATGCAGATGCAAATAAATAAATAGGTGGGAAGTTGACACTGTCCCATCGCCTTGGCATTATAGTTACGCTGGCCAAATTATCACGGAAGTGTCTTCGGACATTGTTCAGCTAAGAAACGGAGATGAGCACTGCCCCCTAGCGTTGGACATGACTGGTTAGGTTAGGGGAAATCTTTATTTTTTAGGGAAAATATTTTAAAATAGCAGTGAAATACTTTGTTATTTTGACTCATCCATATTGCATTATCCTAGAGAAAATGTGATATTGTAAAATATAATATTCATGGGGGTGAATATTATATTTATATTATAATATTGTAAGTATTAGCCATTGGTTGAAATAGGAATTGCATGACTGACCAACTTGTTGTCTGACCCTGACATTGTGGGCCGAGAGTTACCAGTTTAAAGTCACTTACCTGGTTTTCATAGCTAATGCAGGACTACAATTTTCAGTCTCCTGGTTTCTAGCCTGGTGCCTGAACTAGTAGATCAAACTGTCTCTCGATCAACAAACTTTTATCTTAATATTATTTTTTATGATAATTGGTTGTAATTTTTATACAATGTTTTATGCAATGTTTTAGAACTCTTTTAGGAATCTATTTATGAGAGTTTGGCATCTTGGATAGCTTCCAGATTGAAAATGAAATGGATTTGTTTTACTGTATTTTTGTATCAAACAATGGTTGATACCCCCCCAAACACACAAATAAAGAATTATTATTATTAAAATCTATATGCCGCCTAATTCCCGGCTTCTATGAACTGTTTCAGAGGTGGTATTCAGCAGGTTCTGGAGAACTGGTAGGGGAAATTTCGAGTAGTTCGGAGAACTGGCAAATTCCACTTCTGACTGGCTCAGCCCCCATCTATTCTCTGCTTTCCAAGTCCCAGCTGATCAGCTAGGTGTTCTTTGGTTGCCCTGCATAGGAGAACGGAGCTGGAAAGTAGGTTAGTGGGGTGGGGAGGGAATGGGGATTTTACAGTATCCTTCCCCTGCCACGCCCACCAAGCCACACCCATAGAATCCATAGTAAAAAAAATTGAATCCCACCACTTAACTGTTTACAAATGATTTAAAATATGAAAATAGGACAATAAAGAAAATGAGCAAAAACAGCAATATAACAAACTGAGTGGAAAGCAAAGGAAAGAATCTGTTATTGTTTTTTTAATCCTCATCAAAGACCTGAGGAAAGAGCCAGGCATAACTATATTGTAAATCACATTTTATCAGTGCAATGTTTCTCAATTTGGCCAACTCCAAGAATAATCCAGCATGATGGCTGGGGAATTTTGGGAGTTAAAGTCTATCCATCTTAAAATGACCAAATCTGAGAAACACTACAGAACAGGTAGTCCTCAACTTACATTCACAATTAAACCCAAAATTTCGATTTCTAAGCAAGGTAAATGAGTTTTGCTCCATTTTATGTCTTGCCACTCTTGTTCAGTGAATCATTGCAGTTGTTAGGTTACTAAAATGGTTGCTAAATTAATCTGATTTCCCCATTGACTTTGTTGTCAGAGTATTGCAAAAGTGTTCATGTGACTCTGGGAAACTGCAATAAATAAATACATGCAAGTTGCCAAATGTCCAAATTTTGATCATGCAACCATGGGATTACTGCAATGGTCCTAAGTGTGAAAAATGATTGTAAGTCACCTTTTTCAGTGCTGTTCAACCCAAAAGTTGTAAATTGTAAGAAATGAACCACCTGTAAATAAATCTAAAAAATGGATTCCATATGACTTCTTCCTCTTCGTTGCTATCCATGGGGGAGGGGGAGGCGTAGGAAGGGAGAGAGAGAGAGAGAGAGAGAGAGACAAAACTTGAGAGAGAGATTCTTGGCTACAAGAAATTCAAGATAGCCGTTCTTGCAACTTTGCTTTGAATCTTTCCAATTGTAGCACAGGAGCACCATCTAGAGGGCAAGACACCCCTGCGGGAAACAGCAGTCTTGCCATTTTTTAAAAAAAAAACCGTTTTTTGTTTTTGTTTTCCTTATGGCCTGTTCACTCAATACTTTTGAACCAACTAAGAAAAAGGAAATCGCTATTACCTTGTAGAAAGGGGTTAAAAACACATTAAAATATCCCCCATTTGTGGGGAAACTATGCATATTTTTATAACCAAACCGAAGAGAGATTAAATTACCAGTTAATGTATATTTCAGCTTTAACAACAACACTGCGAGCACAGAACAGATATAAACTAAATGTGAACCACTCCGAGCTTGATTGCAGGAAGTACGATTTCTGCAACAGAGTGGTCAATGTTTGGAACTCACGACCTGATTCTGTTGTCACCTGCTCAAACACCCACTCCTTTACCCTCAAACTGACCTCACCCCATTCCTAAGTCTGTAAGGGGCGTGCATAAGCACACAATCCTGCCTACTGTTCCTGTCCTATTGTCCCCAATTATTAGTTCCTATTTCTTGTATTTAAACTTATGTTTGTTCTTGTTTCGTTTCTATTGTAAGCTCTTGACAAATAAAACAAACAAATAAATAAATGGTATCTTAATATAACATATTTATTACAGAAAAACATTTATGGAATAAAGAAGGCTTTGTTAATTGCATGAATTTTTATCCTTAGTTGACACATTTCTATATGATTGGATTTCCACCAATCATTCCATTTAAACACATATTTTTTGATCAATGGACAGACAAGTCCCAACCCTCCCAACCCCCATCCCCAAAATACTCTGGTTTAGTGCAAGGTGTGAATCCTGATATGGATTGGCTCCCCTCACATCTCTGAATTCCAGATTTGGCTTCTTTTTCATAACTATATTTTGAAAAATGTATATATTTAGAGAATTTTTAATAGCTCCTTTATTGGTAGACTCCTTTCTTGGTACAGGTAGTCCTCAATTTAGTGACCATTACAATGGCATGGAAAAAAAGTGATTTATGACTGGTCCTGCACTTAAGACCATCACAGCATATAGTCATCTGATAAAAATTTTACCACTTGATAGATAACCAGCTGACTTTCAACAAACAAAATCAATGGGGAAGCTGGATTTACTTAATAGTCATGTGATTTTACTTAACAACTGCTGTCAGTGCTGACAACTGATTGTCTTAACAAACATGGCGAAAAAGTTATAAAAATTAGGCTTGATTTACTTAATGACCACTTTGCTTAGCAGTGGAACTCCTAGACCCAATTGTAGAACTCAAGAACTACCTGTATTATAGTTGAGTTGCAAATTGTGCTAAATCATAGTTTATTTAAGCATATCATTGAAGAAATGTATTGCATTTATAGTTCTCCTATTAGAGTCCATTGTTTTCAAACTACACTTACACCAAGCTTTTAAATAAATGTGTTTCCATGTACATCTTTTGCAATATAACATATTTGTATGAGAATGGCTTAGAATCAGTTTTGGGACCCTTCTTCATGATTCTTTTTTGATCTCAGATGGGGGGGGGGGGTGGGCNGGGGGGGGGGGGTTGGGCCAGGAAGCCTCTGGATTTTGAAAGCCATTTTCCCTATCACATAGTAAGCTGAAAAACTACAAAAACTTTCACAATTTATTTTAAAATCTGTAGTTTTGCATAGTTCAGTGGCAGACAAACTGCTGCTAGCTATTTTTTGGAAATGAATGGAATATGAAAGTAATGAATAAATAAATAAAATATGCAAACAAATACTTCCCCCCTTACAGACTTTTTCCACAGGGTACCGTAAACGGAAAAGAAATTGGAATTGTTGGATTCCTATGTGTGGCTGCATAAGGCAATGGCTGCATAAGGCAATGGCTGCATAAGGCAATGGCTGCATAAGGCAATGGCTGCATAAGGCAATGGCTGCTGCTTGTGATCTCCTGGCCTCCAGTTTCAGTCCTAGCCATAGCAAACACTGGACTACATGAAAAACACAGGGGATAATTCATGTAACTGATTAACAAGGAATGGCATCGTTAACAAAATCTCTGTGGCTGAGAATGATAGGAGCTATAGTTTACTTTCCAACATATAAAAGAGTACCAAGGTGAAAAGCCTAGCCACCACAATTCCTGATCAGTCTAAAGTAATTTAAAATGTATGATAATTTAAATTAAACATCAGTTTTGGTGACGTCACAGATGTAAAAACATTATTTCTTTGCAATAATAAAGAACTGGTTATCACTGCCTTCTTCCACAATATTTTTCAACTTCCAATTTACGTTTCAGCCTTGAGATACTTTGGTGGTCCAAGTTCAGTCTTAGTCTAAATACATTCAGTTTCTCAACTTAGACAAAACAACAATATCTAAACTAAAACAATCCTCTTCTTGCATTGGGATAATTGTTTATCCTAACATGTCAAAGAAAGGTCTTTTGAAGTGTCTGAGATGCATGGAAGCAGAAGAATTGCACATAGTCCTTGATTAACAACCATTCATTTAGCAACTGTTCAAAGTTAGATGGCACTGAAAAAATTTGACATATAACTGTGTTTTGCATTTAAAACCATTGCAGAATCCTCACAGTTATGTGATCAAAGTTTAGGCATTGGCAACCAGAATGTATTAATAATGGATTAGAACAGAACAGAACAGAATTAGAAGGAACTTTAGAAATCTTCTAAGTCTCTGTTCAAGAAGGAGACCCTATACCATTTCAGACAAATGGCTGTCCAGTCTCTTTTTAAAAAGTGCTTCTGTGATGGAGCACCTACAATTTCTGAAGACAAGCTGTTCCAATTGTTCTCAGGGATTCAATCAAGATCATGTGAGGTTTATACCACTCTATAAAGCCCTACTAAGACCACACCTAGAGTACTGCATCCAGTTTTGGTCACCACACTATAAAAAAGATGTTGAGATTCTAGAAAGAGTGCATAGAAGAGCAACCAGGATGATCAGGGGACTGGAGACTAAAACATATGAAGAACGGTTACAGGAACTGGGCATGGCTACTCTAGTGAAGAGAAGGACCAGGGGAGACATGATAGCAGTCTTCCAACATTTGAGGGGCTATCAAAGGGAGGAAGGGGTCAAGTGATTTTCTAAAGTGCCTGTAGGCCAGACAAGGAATAATGGATGGAAACTGAACAAGGAGAGATTTAACCTGGAAATAAGGAGAAACTTTCTGACTGTTAGAACAATCAACCAGTAGAATAGCTTGCCCTCAGAAGTTGTGGGAGCATCATCACTTGAGACGTTCAAGAAGAGACTGGACTGCCATTTGTCAGAAATGGTGTCAGGTGGTTGGTAGGTTAGAAATGGTGCAAGGTCTCCTGCTTGGGCAAGAGGTTGTACTAGATGACTTACAAAGTCCCTTCCAACTCTGTTATTCCCACTGTTTGGAATTTTCTCCTTAGTTCTAGATTGGTTCTCTTTCATCCATTACTTCTTCTCCTGCTTTCATATACTTTGTAGAATATGTTGACCCCCCCCTCTTTCTTGTGGCAGCTACTCAGATATTAGAACACTGTCCATCACTGTCACCCCTAGTCCTTCTTTTCACTAGGCTAAACATAGTCAATTAATTCCTGCACTCATTTTTCATATACTTTAGTTTCCATTCCTCAATCATCTTGTTCTTCTTCTCTGCATTTTCTAGAATCTCATTTTTTTTGCAATTGTGATGACCAAACTGGATGCAATATTCTAAGTTTGGTCTTACCAAGGCATTATAAAGTGGCATTAACACTTTGTGTATTCTTGATTCTATCCCTTTGTTAATATAGCCTAGTACTATTGACTTTTTTAGCAGTTGCAGCACATTATTGGCTCATATTTAAGTGATTGTCCACTATATTTTTTTTGCAATTACTATTATTGAGCTGGGTATCACCTATTGCATACTTGTGCATTTTGTTTTTCTTTAGGTTTAAAACCTTACTTTTCTCACCACTGAATTTCATTTTATTACATAGGGCCCAATCTTCTAGTCTCTCAAGATCCTTCTCGCTATTTCCATCAGCTTGTGTGTGTCTGTAAATTTGATGAGTTCCCTTTCTACCCCCTCATCCCAATTGCTTATGAAGATATTAAAGAATACTGGCCTAAGACAGAACTTGGGGTACCCCACTGCATACTGCCTTCCATGTCGATGTAGTTTCATTGAGGGCTACATGTTGAATAGCATTTGTTGTCTATCCCACATTTTTCTATCTTACCAAAAAGTAGGTTTTAGCCTACTTTGTCATATCCCTTATGTCCAAGTTTACTATGTCTCTTGCATTTCAGTAGTTCACTAATTTACTCACTTTGTCAAAGAATGCAATAAGATTTGTTTGGTATTTGTTTGATCTATTTTTGATAAACCTATGTTTGGGGGGGGGATTCAATTTTTTTAACAACCGGTTCTGAGTGCCTGGGTTGGTGTGTGTGGCTAGGTGCACTTGGCCATGTGACTGGGTGGGCGTGGCTTCTTTTTTTTGCAGCTCCCCCCATTTTTGGGCCTCCTGGGCCTCAGGGAAGCCTCCTGGGGGGTGTTTTTGCTCCCAGAAGGCTTCCCTGGGACCCAAGAAGGAAAAAATGGAGTGTGGGGGGAGCAGCATCCCCTGCACCCCTTTTTGCTTCCTGGGCCTCAGGGAAGCCTCCTGGGCAAAGCAGTAAAACAGTGAGGGGGATCCTGGCACAGCTGATTGTTGTGAGAGGAAATAAAAAGAAATAAGGAGTAACTAGGCTGGGAGAACACAGTCAGTGATGTTGGGCATGCGCAATAAGGCCTGACTAGGAGGGGAGGGGCAGGGGAGAGGGGAGGGGCCAGCCAGGGGCATGATTTGCCTGTTCTCTGAACTGCACAGAATAATTACAGCTGGTTCTACAGAACCAGTCCAAACCAGTAGAATCACACCCAGCCTATGTTAGTTTCTAGGTATAACTTTGCGTGCAGCATCCTGAGACCGTATGAATGTCTTCTGAAAATGTCCCAGCCAGCTCCTGACAAGCAAAGTCAGTGGGGAAAGCCAGATTTGCTTAACAACCGTCCGATTCACTTAACAACTGCAGTAATTTGCTTAGCAACCATGGAAAAAAATACAAAATTGGTCATGACTCACTTAAAAACTGCCCTGTTCTGGCCCCAATTGTGATGATAAATTGTGATGGTAATTGTGATGAAAGTTCTGGCCCCAATTGTGATGGTAAGTCAAGGACTACCTATATCTGATTCTGAATCCACTCTTTACTCAGAGGGAGTCAGATCCCCTCCCTTTCCCCCATTTTGGAGGCTAGGCATCTAAAACATATGAAAATCGAAAGAGGCTTGCAGGCATTGCCCCCAAGATGTTTCTCCAAAAACAACCTTTTGAATTAAAATATTTGAATATAAGTTCAACTACATTGAAAGAAAGTAAATTATTTCGAATCTTTTATCCTCTTTCTGGCAGATAATCCCCATCATTTGAAACCTGAAATTTGAATCTCTTGACAAGATTATACATAAAGATTTGATACTTGTGACTTTTTAATCCTTTGAGAATTAAGTATGGTGTTCATAGAAAATTGAATTTGATGAATAGCTAAAGAAATACATTGTATCTAAAAAAAGAAAACATGTATTGTGCCACAACTTTCTTGGCTTTATTTGATTTGAAGGTAAAGCGACTGCTACTTATTATTATTGCAAAGAATCTTCCATTGTTTGCCAAAGTTTTTCTAAGCAAATCTTCCCTGCATGGATTTATTCACACTCGCTTCAATTTTTTTAGAGGTTTTGACCTGGCTGGGAAATCCAACATCTGCTCAAATTTCAGTGTGGGCAAGATTTAACAGCAATTCTAGACTTTTTCTAACCCACGACTTTAATCCTTGAATTGTAGATGTCAAGGATCAATTTAGACTTTAAAAGAGGATTGCTTGCCACAATATCTGTGTAGCTTTGGTGTAAAAGCTTCAATCTGATTTGTACATTTCCTATTGCTTTACAATAGTCAAATTAAGAGTCATCCAGTGCTTGTAGATGGGAGAACTCCTGCCATCACTGTTAAAAAAATATGTTATGTAACTATTACTCTTAGGTTCCTTGATAGATAGTAAGGAAAATGCAAAAGCGATAAAAAGAAAGTTATGACAACTCTAAAGAAAGTATCTGCACCTCTTCTAAAATTCTGTGACTTAGAAGGAGGGAGATCAATCCATCCACTGAGTACAGCTAGAAGAAGATTTGTTTAGCTATACATGTTCATTTCAGTATCAATTAGAAGAATTAATCAGTGGAAGGACTTGCCTTAGAAGTTGTGGGTGCTCCATAACTGGAGGTTTTTAAAAAGAGATTATGCAGCCAATCTGAACTGATATAGGATCTCCTGCTTGAGCAAAGGTTTAGACTAAAAGATCCCCGAGGTTCTTTCGAACTCTGTAATTCTGTCATTCCAACCCTATAATTCTATGATAAAATAAAAGCAACAAAATTGCACAATTGTTAATCTACAAGGTTTTGTTAGACGACAGCAAACTAGATTACAAAGTTTTGATAGAATAGAGCAAGGTTAATCTATAAGGGTTTGAAAGAGAAAAATGTTCATCTGCAAGGTTTGTTTGGCTGGTTAGGAAGATAAGTCATTTAGCTTCACAACTGTCTATGCAAATCTTCCCAGTGTAAGATACTCCAAGTGTATTTGATTACTACTTCCATCAACCTCAAACCATGAATACAAAATATGTGCCTGAGAGAGAGTGACTGGCCCAAGATCACCAAGCCGGCTTCATGACTAAGCCAGGAATAACTGGCTGAAATGACTAAGGTCTCTTTAATGACTCTAATAAATTGCCTCTTACATTGTCATTACCTTGTTTTGACCTTATAGAATTCAGGAATATAGGCTACTCAGAATTGTTACATTTTGGAAAATAGGTCTATGAAATTAATAAATATATACAAAATGTGTACTGCCTTGATCTTTGGGAGGGAACATTGGATAAAAATTTGGAAAACCAATCACAAACCAAGTATTGCAAGAAGCTCCTCCAAAACATATATCTGAATTATAAACAGAAGAGGAAAATTATTAAATATATGGAAGTTATCTCATGGATTGTTTTAATGAATTCAATGTATATGAAAATAATATACATTTAATGACATGCACTCTCAAGCATACTACTTAAAGGCAAAGTCTGGACTTCTACAAAATAAAATATAGTAGTTGTACAGAATCTCAGCACAAAATGCCAGAACTTGAATTTGGGACAACCTAGAGAGAATGCAAGATCCCTATAATTATAATTCTTGCAAGCCCACATATGTTAATAAGAAGGAAGATTTTTTCAAGTCATTTGAATGAAAGGACTTTCTGAGAAGCTGCAATGGAGAACTACACTCACTGGAAGAGGCAGATCATGTGATCTAAGAATCCCTTAAAAAACAGTTGATTATTATTATTTTTGAATACTGTATGCAGAATGGAGCTGAGAGATGGTGAGAAATGGTGAGACTCTTGTTGATTTTAGAAGAGCCTAGAAATGTCCTGTCTGGAAAAAGTACCTGCTTTATTCTGATTTTATAGTTCCCTGATTGGGGTTTTAAAAAGGGATCAAAAATATTTTTTGCATCCCCCTACACAGTGGTGGCAATGGTTCCATGCTACAAGTCATTTAATACCAGTTTAAATAACAGAATGTTCTTCTCAGAGATAGATGGACTCAAGTCCATACAAGGTAGCTCAGGAGCAAATTTATTTATCTGGTTCATATAATTATAATTAAAAAGACAATTATTTAATCTTAAAGAAAAAGAAAATTAAAAGCCCAAATCAAAATTACAAACTAAGAATGAAAAGGAGAATAAAATCTATTGTTATATTTTATGCATATCAATAGTCAACTGGTTTACTGATGAAGCAAAATTCATCAATCCCACAGAACTGGCAAGAGAAAAAAACATTATATATGTTTGTGTGTGTGTGTGTATGTGTGTGTGTGTGTGTGTGTGAGAGAGAGAGAGAGAGAGAGAGAGAGAGAGAGTCTCTGTGTTTATGTATCCTATACAAGCAATATTTCTGGATAATTCATGTTGTCTCATTTTGGAAGTTTATTGGAAGTTTAAATAGTACCTGCTTTTATTGGAACCTCCTGCATATTTCCCCTGACAATTTTCTAACCAGGAAAACAATGCTGAAAGCAGTTGTTAACTGGAATTTTAGCTTTCACGATAGGCTTTTCAATAAAGGCAATATTTAGTAAGACATTCAAGCTTCTTTTTGAAATTCAGGAAACCATGATTTATTTTTAGCAAGAACCATTTCTTTTCTTGATATGCAAGAGATGCTTTTTCACCAATTAAACAATAAGGAAGTCTTTGCATACATTTGCAAGTATTAAGAAAGTTACAAACTCAGTTGAGAAAGGGGGTAAACACAATCCATAAATTTATCACTTGTGAAATGTTATCTAGGACCAATGTTTTTCATTGTTTAATTCTCATTTCTACATGCTTTCTGACACACAATATCTACTGAATGCTTGTATCTTTTATTTATCTGTCCCCTACATAAAGACTTGACTCATCTTAATAAATGCTTCCAGTTTTGCCTAAAGCACTCATGATTTGGGCTATCAGGAAGGGCTGTCACTTTGCAAAGTTAGTTTTTCTTCCAAGTTCAAAGATTAATTTTTATCAGTTCTATGCCAAAGCTGGGCATCTGAATTCTAAAAGCAACAGAGGGACCAAGTGTAATGCCTTTTGTCTAACTAGTAGGCTTTAATTGCTGAGAATATGGGAGTGAGGCTTTCCCTCTTAACAGGAGATTCAGAACTGATAAAAAATAATCCTTCCTACATAGTTAAAGCCCATGCCCCACTGCACCAACAGATGCAAAGAGGATGTAAAATGGACAAAAAAGCTTGCCATCCATTGGAAAATGCGACGCATCCGTTGTGTACTCACTGCATACGTGTTTCATACGCTCTATCCGTCGACCATCGTCCACTGAGATTTCATCCGCGCAAGAAGTTTTGAGCTGCGCAAAACTTTGTGAACGGATGAACTTTCCACCGTGTACAATTACATCTGCGACACATACGGGCAACAAACATTCTATGTCCGTTGTCATCTGTTAAACATCCACTGTATCCTCTCGGCATCCTCTGGATATCCTTGCAACTCACATCCGCTGCAGCTGAAAACAGAAAGAGGAGGAAGCAAAAGGTCCTCGGAAAGGTGTACTGTTTCCTCTCTCCCTTCTCCTTCCCTTGCCTCTTCCTCCCTCGGGCAGGGGCTTGAGCAGCAGGGCTTTGAGGGCCTTGGGCTGGTCCACCACAGCAGCAGCAGCAGTACCAGTAGCAGCAGCACCAGCAGCAGGAGAAGCACAGGCAGCAGGAGAAGCACCAGCAGCACCAGCAGCACCAGCAGCAGCACCAGCAGCACCAGCAGGAGAAGCACCAGCAGCACCAGCAGGAGAAGCACCAGCAGCAGCAGAGTCAGTGCCAGGGGGTGGGATGGTGCTTCTGTCCTTCTTGCCAGGGCTGGCAGGAGTAGGCACAGGCTTTCTCTTCTTCCCTGACTGACGAACCATGGTGTTCTTCAAAGATGTCTCTGGCAGCACGTATTTCCTCTGAATGCTAACTGCTTGCGAGCTGCATCCTTTTATATTCACGGAGATGACGCAATTCATACTCCCCGCATGCGCAGTGAACGCTTTGCATCCGCTATGCATCCGCTATGCATCCTATAGGCATCCGTGATGCATCTGCGTCATCGCTACGCACCCGCTCCTTCCTCTATGCATCCCCTTCGCATTTCTCCCCCGGAAGCCCTTTGGATGTGTCATCCGCTTCCATCCACTGTCTTCCGCTAGGCTTCCTACGAACATCTGCTTAACATCCTCGCTACGTACTACCCCCGTCCGTTCCTTTCCGTTCTTTTCCATTCTGTTTATGCAAATTTGGGGCACTTTTGGAAGCAGATAACAACGGATGGAGCCACCCCCAAAATTTTGCTCGTCCGCTGTGTCCTTTTTGCATATGTTTTGCATCCATTGGCCAGTGGGACCCAGCCTTAAAAGGTGCAATTTGTTGCCCCAAAGAAATGAAGTGATGGTGTAGTTGTATATAATGATGGTCATGAATATGGATGGCCATAAGAATGCATCAGGTAACTTCACTATTAACGATGCTTTCATAATTAAAGGTAGTGCTTCTCTGAAGACTGGCTTCTGGGGAACTGATGCAGAGCAGCACTCTCTGCACTATGTCCTGCTGAGAAGTATAGATCTTTGTCTGACTGGCACCAATACAGCATTTAGGTCAATTTAGAATTCTTCAGAATTCTTGCATGTTTAGATGCTAAAAAGTATTGGACTGGAATACACATGTGGCTGGAAAAAATGATAAAACAGCCTATAGACTTAAAACCACAGACATTTTTATTGGGAAGTTTGACTGAGGGTTACAACAAAGAGATATCGTATCTGATTATTAATGCATTAACAACAGGTAGGATTGTATTTACACAAAATTGGAAAAATGAGAAAATTCCGATGAATGAGGAAATAATCAAGAAAATAATGGAATGTGCAGATATGAGTAGGTTGACAATGGCAATTAGAGAACAGGAAGAGGAAGATTATTATAAAATTTGGAATTTATTATGAATGGCTGGATAGAAGAGTAAGAAATTGAAATATGTAATAACAGTATAATATATCATAACTGATAAATGATTGAGTTAGATAGAATAAGAAAATGAATGTGAAATATACCTTTGAAAGACAATAACTACAATGTTAATGATAATATAATAATTGACAAATGTGACATAAAATACTGATTAGAATGATTATAAACATAAAAAAGTAAGATATGTATGATAATCTTACTATGTGCACAAGATATATGTATACAACTGACACACTGTTGAGCAGAAAGATGGTTTTATTTGTTTGTCTTTGTTTTTGTTATAAAATAAAAAAAAACTTTATAAAAAAAAAAGAATTCTTGCATGTGGGGGCTTCTCCAATGTTGTGTTGTGATTTCCGCAGAGGGTTGTGAGGAAATCTGAATAGGGCTGGTTTCACTCTTGCTCTGCCTGGGCATGGCCTCCCTAAACCTGCCATGCAGAAGAGTTGCCCTTTGCATTTGAAGAAAAAGCACCTAAATTAGCCCCAAAATATTGGTGACCTGGCCGAGCTTGAGATGCTTTATTCAAATTTTACCTTTTCCTCTTCCAAAGGTGATGGGGTTTTGTTTTTTGTTTTTGCTTCTTCTTGTGAAAACCACATTCTGGTTTTCAAACCCATGCCATGTCAGTTAAGTGCAGTGTCTTCCTGCAAGAAGGAGGACATCAAGAAATTGGTTTGGTTGTCTGGAGAGGATGCAGAGGCTAAGCATCAGGACATTCAAGCAATGTGATCTCCACAATTTCCACTCTTAGAAGAAGGGAAAGTGAGCCTCAGAAAAAGCACTTCAGCAAAAGGCATGTCATAGGCCATCCTTATGAGGAGACACATAAACACATTTATGACTTTTGCACCCCAAAGTTCAATCCCCTCTGTTCTTGTGAATGAAGAGGTTATGGAAGCAACATTTGATATGGGTGTTTTTCTCATTTCATTATGGAATTCATCATCTTTGTTTAGAACCTTGACCGTGGTAGCACAGTAGTTAGAAGGTAGTATTGTAGGCTAATTCTGCCAACTGCCAACAATTTGATTCTTTCCAGGTCAAGATTGATCTGGCCTTCCATCCTTCTGAAGTCGATAAAATGAGAACCTGGATTGTTGGGGCAATATGCTGACTCTATAAACTGCTTAAGTGTGCTGTAAAGCACTGAGATGTATTATATAAGACTACCAATATGTGCTATTGCTATTTTGCCCCCATTTCTTCTAATGGATCCATTGGAGAGGACTTTTGTTCTCATCAGGGTTAGAGACCAAAGCAATTGGGTTTTATGTGCTAAATCATCACATCAATTAGCTTCATAGTTTCACTCAAATATTTCATCATTATCTGCCTTACTCTTCCTCCCCCCACCCCATTTGTACATAGACACAGAAATGGTCTAAAACTCTTGTTGCAGAAAGATTTCTCTAAAATGATGGCTTTGATGGAAGTAGCCCGCCTGGTTCATTAATCAAGTTACTACTGTTGTATAAAAATATCTGGACTTGCATTGCCTTTCTTTTGCCAGCATTATGATTTCCTTTTCAGATGTATTTTTAATAAATGTTCTCACCATTTTAATGTTCTTAAAAAGATTTAAAAAATTTCAGGAGAAAGCACCATTCTTCTGTTTTGTAGATTTACACTATAAGGATACAAGCAGCTCTTCAAAATGGATATTCATTCCTGCTGCTTTCTGTGGAAGATAACTTGGTTGACATGCACATCACACACCAGCCACAGATAAATGGAGTTTGTTGCACCAGCTAACTCAAAGCAAACTCACTGCGTAGGCTTCCAAATATAGTGCTAGGTTACAGGATGCTGCCCACATGCAGGTTTGGACAAATCCATGTTCAGAAATCTGGATTCTATTTCGTAGACTGGAGCAAATATAGCACAAAAAATAACACACACACACACACACACACACACACACACACATATTGAAGGTTGATGTGTTATCAGCACATAAGCACTCCCTGAGATAACTCCCTATTGGTGAATGTTATTCTATAATTTAAATGTCCTTGAATAAGATATGCCTAGAATTTTAGAGGAGGAGGATATCCAGATGGTCAGTAAAGCTCTGCTTTCACACCACTGATGTAAAAGTGCCCCAAACATCTCAAGGCTATACAACATATTCCACAAGGACATTTCTCAGTGTTTGGCCATTTCTTCACTGCGTAGTGCTAATAATCTCCCCTCTATACATACACTGATTTTTATACACCACAATAAACTAGATTTTTAAGCAAGTCCTAGTGGCCTCATTCATACATAATACTAGGGCTCTGGGATCAGTTTATACATTAAGTCAAACCAAACATGAAACTTAATACAGATAATCTTCAAGATATGGAAGTTCATTTAGTGACAGTTTGAAGTTACATCATAACACCCCCCTAAGTACTTATGGCACAGTCCCGAAGTTACAAATGTTGTAGCACCATGGCAATCACCCACTTTTATGAATGACAGCAGAGCCTCTGAAACATTTTCCCTGCCTATTTCTGCCTTTTTCTCCTCCCCCCACACTCCCAGCCAGGTCTCTGCAGGCACTAGGCCTGAGGATATCTTGTGAAGATCTAGCAAGGCTTTGGTTTGTTGTCTTGCTTTGGTGCTTCCAGCCATTGGTGCCTTCGCAGAGAAGGGAGGCCTAAAGTACCACAACATCACATGAGATCGGTAGCATGAGATCTTGCGTGACTGATCTCATGTGATCTCACTGTACTTTAGGCCTCTGTTCTCTGCCGACAGAGGCCTGTATGATATCTGCAGCCAAAGGCTTTACATACAGAGTGAAGGCCTGAAACATTGAAGTCTTGCCTCTGTTTGCAAAGCCTTTTGCCATCTTTGCAAAAAGCCTTTGCTGCTGAGAGAGAAGCCCGGGAGGGATGTGCATGCCCCTCTGGAGCTCCATTCTCATCAGCAAAGGATTTGAGGAAATGTGTGCCAGGAAGCTATTCTTCCAGTTTCTGGTGCTCCCACGTGCACGAAGACCAGCTGGAACCCAGACAACCAACAGGCGATGGCTGGTGTGCCCAGAGAGAGATGGCTCTGCATCCCACTTCCGGCAAGCTTGTCATAGGTTTGCTATCACGGCTGTATGGTTATATTCCTCACTGGGACTATTACATCTTCATAGGATTATCCAGCCATCACTTATCCATGATTTTGACACAAAAATGATTAGATTACTCAGCAAGGCACTGTACATTACTAGTGGCAAAATAACTAGTGGTACACTATAATGTACAACGTAATGTAAACATAATTCTAGGGTCATTCTGAGAAATTTCAATGCCTACTTATGAACATTGGACACTGATTGGAAGCTGTTGATGCTACACTGTTGTCTCAAAGGCACATTAACTTTAAACCTGGCTTTGACTAAGGGTGTGTTAGGACTGCAGAGCCTATTAACGCTGTTTAATAGTTCCATCTTCCACAAGGCAGGCAGGACAAACCAGGAGGAACAATGAATTTGAAATACTCACCCATCTAAGAGAACAGCTTTCTGCTATTGCCTGCCTATCATCACCAAGCAGTACCAATGCCTGGCTTTGAGAGAGAATAACTCAGATCAAACATTAAAACAGCTCAGATCTTAAAGTAAAGGTAAAGTTTTCCCTGTCCAGTCATGTCTGACTCTAGGGCATGATGCTCATCTCCATTTCGTGGCTGAGGGAGCCAGCATTGTTCAAAACATTTTTTGTGGTCAGTATGGCTATATGACCAAAGCACATGTAATGCTGTTTACCTTCCACACAAAGTGGTACCTATTCATTAACTGGATGATTTCGAACTGCTAGGGCAAGCAAAGGGAGCTTACCTGGTTGCTCAGTGCTCAGATCTCATACCTGTGCTGTCAGCTTAGTGTCTTCAACCACTGAGCCATTGTACCATCTTGAAATAATTATTCTAATAAACTGTTTTAAAAGATCCCTGGCCTTTAAGAGGTCCTATTCTTTCAAGGGACACCCAATCCTGGTTATAATATTCAAGGTTTGTTTACTGTGCAAAAGCAGCTATTAAATGTAATTAAACTGGAACAGAAGTGTATGTGGGGGAGGGGAGATTAACAGCTGTCCTTCATTTCATGTAGAACATCCTGGGCTGCTCCTAATGCTGAGAAAAGATAAGAGTACAAAAAATTGGTAGAAGATGGTGTGTGGGGGGATACATTCCTACTAATCAACAGAATTAAGCTTGCTGTCTGTCTTTTAGCCCATCAGACTTCAGATGGCCAGATGCACAGACTTCCTTTCTTTTAACTTTTTGTTTCTTGATTTTCCAACCTCTGGAGGTTTCCAAGCTTCTTCTTCCCACCCCCACTTCGCTCTTCACTCTCTCCCTCCAATATGGAATAGAAGGGTGTGTCACTTAATATTACAACACATTTGAAATCTGATAGTGTAGAATAAGTCAAAGAAGAACAGGAGGCCCTTTTGGGCTTGCAGACAAGAACCATTATAAGGACCAACAGCTGGGAGGTGAAGCAGACAAAAATGAGCCCTGAAATAAACCCCACTTCCTGGTGGAAGAGAATGAATAAACTTTGGAACAACTTACTTAAGCAGGAGGGGGGCAATGATATCTGCACTAACCAATTTGCAGATGACTTGCACCTGAAAGACTACAAAGTAAAGCCTGCTCACCCCAAACCACATCCTCCTACATCCTGTCCCAATTACAGCTTTATTTTACCAGGCAGGTGAAAATTGGGAAAAGTGTTGCAAATGACAAAATCCATGGACACCTGGAGTCATCACCATGCTTCAACCTGCTCTCCTTCAAAATGAGCACAGCTTCCAGTCGGATTATGCATACGGTTATAGTTATATTGATGCAATATTGGGGAAGAGTAAAAGTAAATTCAGCGCATCCCACTTGGGTTGGAAGATGTTCATCAAGGGAGAAGATTCAATAAATCAGTATCCATTTTGATTCGTATTGACATGTAGTGGATGTGTTAACAAAATGATACACTAGTAATACTCGCATTCATCACAGAATTAAGTCCTGCACATTCATGGAGTGTTCTTTAATTGTAGCAAGACTATTGGAAGACTGTATGGTCTTTATCATAGGTGTTTATAGAAAGAATATAAGCCACAATTTAACATTTCAACTTCTAATTGAATTGAGAAGCAAAATCCATGTAGGTTATGTGTATCTCCTTATATATTTTAAAGTGAAATATTTTATTCATTTATTACATTTCTAGGTTGCCCAATAACTGCAATTCTCTTGTAAATTTCTATAGACCTGTATAGAACATTAAGTTTTAAATTCAAAGAGTTGTATATTGTTTTTGTGGCTATAGACTGTGAAAATGTTAATTGACAAGCAGTCCCCTCTTCTCATGAAAAAGGGCTCATCAACCTCACCTATTTTGAAAGGAGAGAAAGCAAACATGATGTTGGAAAAATATTGCCAAACTGGTCATATTGTCTTGAATTTATTCTCACTGTAATCATAGGCCTGATTGCAATGCATGCATTGCCAGGAATAAAAATTGTTATCAATGATAACTGAAGAGTGGGCTCTACATTTTTCCCTACATTGAGATTTTGTTTCATTTGATTTTGATTTCTAGTTTTGGCCTAAGGACAATTTTCCTAAACTGTATTTCCATGTTTCCAATGCCTATGCTCTGGGAGAGGGAGAGTAATGGCAGAATAATGATGATTTTAAGAGAAGAGACATACTGTTTTTAAAACAGCACTATGTAGACATTTACTGGGTGACAAGAATCAAAATGTCAATCTACAGGTGATCAGATGTTCCAATTTTGTGTGCACTCTTTAGATAAACTGGAGAAATAGACAATCTGTATTGTTTTCAAAGACCATGGGGGTCTGAAAATCTCCAGGGAAGAAGCCAGAAAGTGTGAGTAAAGATTATGGGTAAAAAGGCAAAATGTTGCATTGTGCTTAGATGCATTACATTTCCACACTCACTGAGCAGATACAAAATGGACTTGGAGGCTGATGTCTGCATGAACCAGTTCCCTTTTCCTCCTATTGTAAAACAGTTTTGGGATATATGTGATTTTTATGGAATTAAACTTGTGCTCTGTGATAAAATAACCAGTAAAAGAAGAGTAACTATAAATTTGGTCTCTGCTGACTTTGGTTTCTGCTCTTAGGGAATCCTCTCTGTTTTCTACATTGAGTTTTTTGTCAGTGCTGGAACTGAATAGATGACTTAGATAACTTAGAACTATGCCACCTTCAATCTGACCTAAGTGTAGCACACACAATTATCCATTACATTGTCTTACCCATCAATGACTACTTCAGCTTCAACTTCAACAATACATGAGCACACAATAGATACAAACTCAGGGTAAACCATACAAAACTTGACTGCAGGAAATATGACTTCAGCAACACAGTGGTCAATGCCTGGAATACACTACCTGACTTGGTGGTTTCTTCTACTAACCCCAAACACTTTAACCTCAGACTGCCTGCTGTTGACCTCACCCCCTTCCTAAGAGATCTTTAAGGGGTGTGCAAAAGCACACCAATGTGCCTACCATCTCTGTCTTAATGTTTTCTTTTATTCGTATCTATTTCATACATTAGTAATCATGTTTATACTTATTTATATTATCAAATGTATGCTTGACAAAATAAATAAATAAACTAAAATAAAATAAAATGAATGATAATTTTTTATTATGTACCCCCCTGGCTGCCCAAAAAGACCAGGTGGAGAGTACTCCTGCTGCAATCTTCCCTTCATATTTATTTATTAGATTTCTTGCTTATGCCTATATCATCATTTGTTTCCTTGGGAATTCCCAGTATATCCCTTGGCCATCTTAGGACTGAGTAGGTTTGAAAACATCATGCTTCAAATATAAGAATTTCACCCAAATTTGTCTCTTTTTTGAGAGGGATTAAAGAATTCTTTTTTTTTTCCAATCAAATGAAATGACATCTGGTAAAAATAAAACATGCAGGAGAAATTTTCACCTGGAAATTAGCTTGAATGCCAAATATAATTGAGTAAACATTATCACTGAGAAATGTTAACATTGGAAAACTTGGCAAAAAAAAAAGAAGAGTTGTATTCTTTTAGCCATCCTAAAAGAGAGAATAAATCTCTAAGGCTGCCACTCATTTTGCACACATTTGCGGAAAGCACATGCATGCTTGAGAAGATACACCTAGGTTGTGGCTGTTACGCTTGACCAAAAATAACAACTTCCATCTGCCTTGGTCTGAATAGGGATGGGAGGCAGTGGCTTTTAAGAGGTTAAAGGTGTCCATGTCTTCATGACAAATGGTGTTCCGTAAGCAAGAGTGAGGAGTGGAGACTGACCCCCCACCCTCCCCAACTCTGCCATCAACCCGTCCTGGGTGGTGGAGAGGGGAATAGTTGCCCTCCTGGAGAGCACATGCAAGACAGCAGCAGCTGTCAGAGAAATGGGGTATGAGAAGGGGGTCACCAATTCCCATGAGTGAAGAACATTGGCTGGTGTATGCTGCTTGAGAGGACGATGAGGAAGGATCTGAGTGGAAAGGATGCTGAACTCCCACTTTTCATTTCAAGGATAAATCAGCTTTAGGAATATCTTTCATATGCTTTGCCTTCCACTGAGCAACCAGTCTAAAATGTATTCAGGGTTAAAATGGGGTAGGGAGAAGAGCAAATTCCTTTGGTCGTGGGGAATCAGTGACAGAAGTTGAACTACTTATAACAGCACTCTATCTAGTTAGGTCATGGAGGAGGAAAACTGGGAGTTGTGGCTTAGCAAAATTCCCACCATTGCTTTAGTTACTAGGCTTTGTTGCCTCTTCCTGTAATTGCATAATGACAGAATTGGGTTCCTGCATCATGCTTTTATGATGGGTATCTTGGTTTGACCTAATGTGTGAATTGTTCTGTCTGATTTAGTTGGTAGATTATGGCTAAGTAAAACTATAGCTTAGCATGTGACCATCTAAGGATATTTTTTGAGCAACTGTAAGGCTAAGAAATTGAGTTATTTATTTATTTGACTGTATTACTCATCCAGCTCCAATGAACACAGGTGGCGACACTGTCACTATTCCCTAGAGAATGCTACAGAGAAGTTTATCAAGCGAAACACACAGAGTTAGATTGATTGCTGGAGTTAAAAAAATAAATTTTACCTCCCAATTGATACATTTAGAAGGATTGCTTATCTTGTTCTATAACATGAATCAAGATTTGTTTGCTTAACAATTATCTTCATCAGAAACTTTCTTTTCACATTCTCAGCTTTTAATTAGGTCTCTGCTTCCCTAACTTATCCTTCTGGATATACTGTACTTTCAAAAAAGAATGTCTAGCATTATCAGGCTTAAGAGGCACTGGCTGGGTACTCGTAGTACTCAGTTGTATCACAATCAATCATTCAACAGTACTTACATCAGTTGTCCTTCTAGGTCAGATAACTGAGTGTACGCACCTCTGAATGTTTATGTTTGTTGAACGAACCATAGCAGTTTGATTTACATATAACACTAAGAAGTACGCAGTTTGGTGAGGGAAACAAGGCCATATTTAGTCTTTGGGTGTTTGTTGGAGGTCACTACAAAAAGTAGATGGATCTAGGAGAAAGAGTAGGTAGTTTTCAGGCAAAAACTAAATGCAAATAAGTGGCAAATATATTTAACACAATTATTTCTCAGGAAAGTTATTTTTTTTCTTCAATCACATTAAACATTAGAATTTTGGAAAGATCATAAGAGCCATACTGAAGGTTTTGAGGGGACATGAAGCCTTAGGACCCTAGATCCTTTCCCATCAACTGTGGTTCATATAGTGACTAGGTACACACAGATTACTCAGTGAAAATTGAACATGCTACCTTTTGGCTTGGCATGAAGTATAAAAACAGTCGAAGATATTCTGATTCTTTTCACCCAGGTTGTCTCCTGTTCTAGCTAGCATGCAAGGCTATGCAATGTTTCCATTTCTTGTTTGTTTCTTGGCTCTTTGCCCTGCCTAGTTCCCCTCCCTAAACACCTCTTTCCTAGACTGTGTTGACCCAACAAGCATGGCCTCATAAATCAACTCTCACTGGCTGGTGAATGGGAGGCAGAAGCCATTTGGTTTAAGCATCCCAGAGAGAAAGAAAACAGGTTTATTTATTTGCATTTTCAAGTTTAGTCCAAAATGGTTCTCCTCAGGATGACTCTCTTGCTAGAGATTGGAGTTTGCTAAGGTCAAAGGTTGCTGGGAAATTGACCAATTTTTTTTTTCCACTAGCAAACTTTCCTGAATTTACTACCAAAAAGTGTTATTGTATCTGAAGACCATGGAGACAGTGATTGCAGTTTTATTATAATTAAATGACCAAACCCACCTCCCCTTTTTACCAATTATGTGAGTATTGTTTCCCAATAGGATGGAAGTGATGGCTCAGGAGTTGAAGATGCTTGAGCTTATCAGCTGGAAAGCTGACAGCCTGGGTTTGAGTCCCAAGCACCCTGTGATGGAGTAAACAGCTGTTATTTGCTCAAACTCCTGCCAACCTAGAAATTTGAAAGCATGCAAATAGATAAATAGATACAACATTGGTGGGAAGGTTCCATGCACCTCAGCATATAGTCATGCTAGCCACATGAGTACGCAAATATCTTCAAACAATGCTGGCTCCCTCAGCTAAGAAATAAAGATGAGCACCATGCTGTAGACTCAGATACAACTGGACAGAGAAAACCTTTACCTTTTATTGCCCAGTATTTTTAAAAACACTTAAGTACCAAATTACTAACTAGATGCCAAAATAACAGGTCTTGTAATCATGGATAGCAATTGGAACCAAGACAAAGTTCTACTAAACCATTATGTATATTGCTCATTTGTGATTGAACTTGTCATGCTTACAGAGAATGGCTTATGTTGTCTATACCAGATTATCATAACATTCTATCCCTCTCCCTCCCTCCCTCCCTCCCTCCCTCCCTCCCTCNATAACATTCTATCCCTCTCCCTCCCTCCCTCCCTCCCTCCCTCCCTCCCTCCCTCTCTCTCTCTCTGTGTATGCATTGGGTGTCTGTGTATGTGTTGGCTTACTGTGATATGTGAACCTAATTAAACATTGCTGAATAATCCATAAATATATGGCCTCACATATTTTAACTAAAATCAATCGATCACAATAAAACTGCTCCAGGTAGTCCTCAACTTAGAACAGTTAATTTAATGTCTAAGTTACAATAATGCTGAAAAAAGTATCATGATCATTTTTCACACTTAGGACCATCGCAACAGCTCCATGGTCATTCGTAAAAATTTGAATGCTTGACAACCGGTTCATATTTATAATAGTTGCAAGCATTCTGGGGTCATGTGATCAACTTTTGTAACCTTCTGACAAAGTCAATGGGGAAGCCAGAATCCCTTAAACAATGTTACTAATTTAACAACTGCAGTGATTCACTTTACAACTGTGGCAAGAAATGTCTTAAAATGGGAGCAACATTCACTTAACAACTGTCTCACTTAGCAACAGACAGTTTGGGCTCAATTGTGGCCATAAATTGAGGACTACCTGCTTAGGCAACATGTGGATTTCCAGATTATGCAGAAATAATATCTCACCATCCCTAAGCAGCATGGCTAGTGATAGGGGATGCTTATTGTGGTTTAACAAACTAAGCTCTATTGTGTGAAAGAAGTGTTTTGGTTCCTTTCATACAAGAGATTAGTTTTGCTAAAAAATATCCACTCAGAATTAAAATGCCTGGAATTAGTGGTCTCCAGATGTTGCATGTGTCCTTTTTATTGGTTATGCCAGTTGGGAGTGTTTGAGATTATCATTTAGCAACATCTAAAGATCACACGTTCCCCATCCATGACTTAACTGGTATCATATAAATGTACACAGTATCTTTTATGATGCTCTCCAGATGTGATGAGTTATACAGCCAATGGTTTATTGCTGGAGAAATTTTAGTCTTGTGCATTTAGGACCCCAAACTGGAGACGTTGATGCTGTCAGACTTCTTCATAATAAATCTCAACTTCCCAGAGACTTCATCCAAGAATCAGGAATCTGCTTATTGCAAAGATTGACAGGCATGATACTATCAAATTTGATCTTTTACTGCAAAAAAGACATAATCTGTATGGGTAAATCTACCTGCCATAATAGACAGCGGCATTTGTGTTTATATGCTGTAGGGTTTAAATTCTAGACTTTTTCCTCCTGCCTTTTTCAGTCAATCAGCAACATTTTCTTTCAGACCCAGTGACTAGAAAACCTTTGCTCCACATTTTAAGGTTTTTTTTTTTCGTCTGAGATTCACTAGTTTTCATCTTCAACCTTTAAACACACATGCAGTCTTCTCTTGGGGCATTTTCTTCATGGTCAACTTCGCTCAATTATTTAAAACTCTGCAAATAGTTACAAAAACAAAAAAGCAAAACGGTGTAATATTTATTCCTAAAGAAGCCACCCAGAAGCTTGGGAACTGGACAATATGCAAAACTTTGTAAATATTTTTTTTTAAAAAATATTTGTTTTGTTTTGTTGTTTCCTGATGAGCAAAAGCTGGAGGATAAATTATGGTAGCTGCTGAAGAGCACCTCAAATATCAGCTTCCTCATGTGTTAGAGAGGGAAGGAGAGGATACAAGCTATATATTCCTAATTTCCTTTAGTTCTTTTTTCTTTCCCTGTAAAAGTAAAATAGAAAAAGGGGGAGGAATAATGAGAGGAAACCTGAAATTAAAATCCCATGTGAAAATTAGGACTGCAGAAAAAAACAATTACTATCAACCTGCCTTCAATTGAGGACCTGTATACAACAGGAGTCAAAAAAAGGGCTATGAAAATATTTACAGACTCTTCACATCCCGCACATAAACTGTTTCAACTCCTTCCCTCAAAACAATACTATAGAGCACTGCACACCAGAACAACTAGACGCAAGAACAGTTTTTTCCCGAATGCCATCACTCTGCTAAACAAGTAATTCCTTCAACACTGTCCAACTATTTACAAAGTCTGCACTACTAGTAGTATTCATCTTCTCATCATTCCTTATCACCCATCCCCTCCCACTTGTGACTGTATGACTGTTTGTCTCTTGTATTCTTCTGATTTATATTGACTGTTTCCTAGTATGATTTGATTACTTATTTGTACCGTATCATTATTATTAAGTATTGTACTTTATGATTCTTGATGAATGTATCTTTTTTTTTCTGCACACTGAGAGCATATGCACTAAGACAAATTCCTTGTGTGTCCAACTACACTTGGCCAATGAAGAATTCTAAAAGAGCACCTGATATTGAAGCCACTGGAAGAGGTTCCTCAAGGGCAATTTTTCATCAATCCTTCAGATGATATGGTTAGGAAACAATAAAGCAAACTAGACTTTTGGACAGTAATTATTTAATTAAGTTATACAACTTTTATCTTTCCATGTGAGGTAGATTTTTTTTCCAAATTGTCTTTGTAATCATATATTTTGTTTCTACCACAAATAAATACACACAAAACACATGAAAGTAACACAGGGGGAAAATCTGGAATGTAGTGAAATGTCATCTGGACGCAGGGGTGGAATTCTACCAGTTTGCACCTATTCGCTAGAACCGGTTGTTAACATTCTAAGCAGTTTGGAGAACCGGTTGTTAGAAGAAATTACTGGCCTAATCCTATAAGGAAGGCAAGGAAGGAAACATTCTGGTGTTGCTTACAGAAACTGTCTCTCTGTTATCCCTTATTACATTCTTGGCAGGCCTAGGCTTCCTGTCTCAGGAACTTCTCTGAACTTCTCTGGAGTTTTTTCCCCTCCTTTGCTGGTACTTTGCTTGTGTGGAGTGACCACTCAAAGTTACAATGGCACTGAAAAAAGTGACTTATGACAATTTTTCACACTTACGGCTGTTGCAGCATCCTCACAGTCATGAGAGGCCAGGTGAGGAGATGCATGCCTTGATGTGAGTGACGTTGAGCTGGCCAAGCCCAGCCAATAACATGATCACCAAGCCATGCCCACCAACTAAGCCATGCCCACAGAACCAGTTATTAAAATATTTGAATCCCACCCCTGTCTGGATGTCCCTTGCACAATGAGTAAACATGGAAGAGGAATACAATTGACCATGCTAACAGATGAATTTGTTTTCCTTAAATTACTCATTTACATTTATATCCCAGTTTTGCCACCTTCACCTGAACATGGTGTAAGTTATCACAAATGATTAAAATTCAAGCAGCTTTATCCAGGGCAGGTTAGTTTCCATTTTCCCAAATTTAAAATGTTTGCAACACAGGAAAAAAAAAAGAGAAAAGTCTTCGATGTTAAATGTCAGTGTTACCATTACAAAACACTCAAAAAATGAAAAAGAACATCCTTCTTTGGACTACTAGAATTTAAAACAGTAGTACATAGGATCGACTGAAAAACTGATGCAACAATGAAGTGTCTGGAATCATTAAATTAAGAATTGTTTTATTCACATTAGAACATACAACAATAGAGTTGGAAGAGATCTCAGAGGTCTTCTAGTCCAGTGGTCACCAACCAGTGGGCCAGGGACCACTGGTGCTTCGCGAGAAAATTTTGGTGGCCTGCAAAGAAATGTTACCCCAAAAGCAATTAATCCAGGCTGTGTAGGAACACACATGGCCCACGGGAACGACTTGTGTTGCTTGCATTACAAACAACACGAGGTAGTGAGGGGAGTTGGAAAAGGGCAGAGGGAGGACTTGCCCCAGTCGCCCCACATGCCTCACCTGCTTCTTTCCACTTCTTTCTTCTTTTGCTTTTGGCTGCACACAAGGAAAGCAGCAAAACTCTTTCTTTCTCTCCCCCAAACTCTGCCAGAAATGAGTTTTTGGGATCCTGCAAGGCATCCTGCTCCAAGAGGCTGCGCTGGCACGACAAGTCTCACAAAAACTCATTTCTGGTGGAGTTTAGGGGAGTGAAAGAAAGATTTCTGCTGCTTCTGCTGCTTTCCTTGCGTGAAGCCAAAAGTCTCTCTCTCTCTTGCCCTGAGAATGGAGCTGGAGACAGTATCCTGCGAGCCCAAATAAAGAACAATCAATCAGTTTGAAAACAGGGTGGAGGATTTTCCTGCAGAGTTTTTTTGGGATTTTCCCAGGGTCTCTGGTCCACGGGATTTAAAATTATGAGTTTGATGGTCCCTGGGGTCCAAAAGGTTGGTGACCCTTGTTCTAGTCTAACCTTGTGCTTGAGCAGGAGACCCTATGTCATTTCAGACAAATGGATGTCCAGGCTCTTTTTGAAAGTCTTCTGTGACAGAGCGGCCACAACTTCTAAAGGCAAACTATTCTATTGGTTGATTGCTTTCACTGTTAGGAAATTCTCTCCTTGGTTAGTTTCCGACCTTTGTCTCTTGTTTTAGTTATATGAATAAAGTATTTCCTATAGATTACCTTTACTTACATGAATTATTTTCTGGGTAGAAATATTGAACATGAATCTTTAAAATATTGGCATTTCTCTTTGGAAAGGTGAAGGTTTTTTTTTTTCACTTTGAGCCTGGCTTCTGGTGATGTCAGGGAAATGTCCTTGTAGTTTCCTTGGGAACACTACCGAAATGGATTACTTATGCCTTTTTCTGGAATGTTTTTCTACATCACAGTTTAACATACAGCCTTGGGATTTCCTGATGGTTTATTTTACTGAAATAGAGTAATAATATGGTATCTTATATTTTATTTCCCAATTTATGTAGTCAGCCAAGGGCTTTTCAGAAAAGTTAGTTCAGAAGTTTATGAATTCTTTCCTGAATGTTTCTGGTTTGAGTAATGGCATAACCAAAGATTCATTAAAAGAGTTAACCAAATCTTTATTGAATTAAAAATGAATTTTATACAGCAATTAGAAAGAAAAGTTAGTCGTATTTAAACAACATATATTATATTTCTGACAGGTTTCCTGGTCTGGATTATTTGCAAAATTAGTTTTCTTTTACAATAATTCATTGTGAGCTACTGGTACCTTTTAAAAAAAATTCTGAGAATTGTTTATGATTTTACACAGTACATCATGTGTACACTAAGTGTGGTATATACTACTGGAAAAAAAGAGATGAAGAAGATAACTAGAGGCATGATAGATGGATTCAGTTCAAGGGTTGCACTGTTGAAAATTTTGAAATTACAGGTTAGGAACAGATCATCATGAAGAAAATTCATCCATGGGGATACTAAGGATTGATACAACTTGATGCCACACAATCAATCTGGGTATACTACAATAATACACAAGAGTACAAATAAATTATTCATTTAGGCTGTGCAATATTTTGAATTTGACTAGCACTACAAGATGTGCCAAGATGTGATTGTAGCACCATCTGCAATTCCTTAAAGCAATGAGATTTCTTCCCCCCCACAAAAAAAATAAACAATTCTCAGAAAGGACATTTCCGAAAAATGCAGACATTTTTAAAAGTTACATTTAGGTAATAAATTCAGCCTGTAAAGATTATTTCTTTATATTATGTGTACTATACATGTACTAATAATGACACGTTTCATATACTGCTGGTACTGGCCAAGCTATTAAAGAACTCCACAAGTATAGGCAGTCTTATGACCACAATTGAGGCCAAAATTTCTGTTGCTAATTGAAACAGTTGTTGTGAATTATGCCCCAGTTGATGAACTTTCTTAGCCAGAGCTGTTAAGTGAGTAACATGGTCATTAAGTGAATCTGGTTTCCCCATTGATTTTGCTTATCAGAAGGTCATGAAAGGTGATCACATGGCCCTGGGACCCTGCAACTGTCATAAATATGAACCAGTTGCTAAGCATCCAAATCACCTGACTATGGGGATTACTGCGATGATTGCAAGTGAGACAAACGGTCATAAGTCACTTTTTTCAGTTATGTTGTAACTTTGTAATTTGAGGACTACCTGTACATGATTGCTTGCCACAAGGAAAGTTGTGAAGAATTTCAGTTTGTGTGAAAGTATTTGCATTATTTAAGTCCCACGATTGGGACCAGAATTTTCTTTACTAAGCAAAGTGACTGTTAAGTGAGTTACACCTCATTTTACAACCTTATTTGCCATCGTTGTTGAGTGTATCATGAATCTTAAGTGAATCCGGCTTCCTCTATTGATTTTGCATGTCAGAAGCTGGCCAGGAAGATAACAAGATGGTGAGTTCAGGACCCCGGAACCATTGTAAATACATGGTGTTTGCCATGGACCCAAATTTTGATCTCTTGACCATGGGGATGCTGCAATAGTCATAAGTCCAAGGAGAAGTCATAAGTCACTTTTTCAGAGCCATTGCACCTTCAGACAGTTGCTAAACAATTGGTTGTAGTTGTGGGTTATTTGCATATAAAGACTCCTTTGCTATCATCTATAGCAGACATCCCAAAAGCACCTTTGGGACAATCATAACCTGGATGACTGAGAATCTCCATAAACATTTACTTATGGCAGAGTTTCTCAGCCTGTCTGGCTCTGCATCCCAGTGGGGTGGGGTGAGGGGGAAAGAGAGGGAATGATTCCATGTAAGTGGTGGTCAAGTGTGCGTATACACCTCTATTTGTGTAAGTGGTGAGCACAAGCATCTTTGGCTAGCACAAATGGAGCAGGTGCACATGTGCTCAGCCGCTGCTTGCACAACTGGGGATGTGTTTGCATGCTTACCCACTGCAGCCATGTTCTGAATGGCTCAAGGCCCGTAGTGAGCTGCAGCCTGGGGGCTGGGGACCCCTGCTCTATAGTTAATCTACTATCAACTGGGATATTCAATTCTGCATAAAAATGTATCACTATGAGCTCTGGTGGGGCAGTGGTTAGAGTGCAGTACTGCAGGCTACTTCTTCTGACTGCTGGCTGCCTGCAATCTGGCAGTTCAAATCTCACCAGGCTCCAGGTTGACTCAGCTTCCCATCCTTCTGAGCTGGGTAAAATGAGGACCCAGATTGTTGGGGCCAATAGGCTGACTCGGTAAACCACTTAGAGAGCGCTGTGAAGCGGTATACAAGTCTAAGTGCTATTGTTATTGCTATCACTGAAGTGCCTTTATATATTTTACAATATTTTGAAAATAGTTAATTTGATGTCTTAAAATCCTCTCTTCAGTGATTTAGCTTCAAACAATCCTAAAAATAAAGTATTTTTTTTAAGTTAATGAACTTAGTAATGGAATGAGGCATGGGATGGTTAACTGAACAGCTATATCCTGACATGAAGTCATAGCTCACAACTCTGAAGAAAATCTACATACTGTGATTCATTATACTCAATTCTATTTTATTTGCAATTCAGTTCAATTTCATTTTATTTTGTGTTTTTTTTTTGCTTTTTTTGTTTCTTCTATTGATTACATTTTGGCTTTAACAGTTCATCTCCCAAAATAAAATTATTATAAAAGAGATCACATTAAAATTATTATAAAAGAGGAATCATGTGAAGTCCAAATCCAGTATAAGAGACACCCGAAAAGCAAAAACCAGAATTTGAAACTACCCACAGAGGTCTTGTTTATAGTCACTTAAAACTTTCTTGCTATAATGCTTTTACCTTTCAAAGTAAGGTGAAAGTAACTCCTTGAGTTAGGGATTGCTTTGGTCAGAGGATCTATAAAAGGTAGTCCTTTAATTTCTATCATTCATTTTGTAAACATCCAAAGTTAAAGCAGCACTGAAAAAAAGTGATATATTACCGTTTTTCATTGCAGCATCCCATGGTCATTTTGTGATCCAAAATTCAGGTGCTCGGAAGTTGGTTCATGTTTATGATGGTCGTGGTGTCCCAGAGGTCATATGATCTCCTTTTGTGGCCTTCTGACAAGTAAAGTCAAAGGGGAAGCCAGATTCACTTAACAACTGTGTTACTAATTTAACAACTGCAGTGATTCACTTAACAATGGTGGCAAGAAAAGTTGTTAAATGGGGCAAAACTCATTTAACAACTGTCTCCCTTAAGCAACACAAATTTTGGGCTCAGTTGTGGTCACAAGTGGAAGGCTATCTGTATCTGTAAATGAGGGAAGTATCAGGGGTAGGTTTCTACTGGTTCTGTCCACCTCTGTAGAACCGGTAGCTCTGAAGAGCAGCAGACACAGAACTGGTTCTATGTCTGCTGTTGTTTTGGCCCACATGCCTGCCCAGGCTCTTACCTGACCTTTATTTCCTGGTTTGTCAACCTCAGCTGCTTTGCATGGCACAGCTGTGATTAAAAAAGCAGGATAAAAGGGCTTTTTCAACCACTGCACACCCACTGCTAAGCTGTCCAGACAGCAAGCTGATGAGGATATACACATGTGTGCAGTTTAAATCACTGAACTGATAGTTACACCAGTCGGATCCCACCCCTGTGAAGTATGAACCAAGGTACTCTATACTGGTACTAGGGACTTTCTGCCCCTTCAGAAAACTCCTAAACCCAGTTCTTGGAATTGTTCCTGCCCTGAAAATACATGAGTTACTTTTTAATATTTTAGATTTCAGCAGCCTCTCAAATGAATTGTTCTAGCAACTTAAGAAAATATATTTATTGTTAATGTGCTTTCAAAAAATAATAAAAGCCACTGGTCCCAGTATTTTATAAAGTAATAAATTGATTTCTGTACCATCTTTAGCAGATGTCTTTATTGCCATTATTTTGAAAATTAAATGCTGCTATCAAAGAAATATTTAGAGATCATGATGCTCTGGAAAAAATTAAGTTAAAAGTATAAGATAAGATTCAGAATGTGGTAAGATTCAGAATGTTAAAATATATAAGACACTCTGACTTTATTCCAATGAGCATTATTATTTTTCATAATTCAAACAGGAATGGATTATGATTTAATTGTGCATGTATGTGATCCATAGAATTAAACACCCAAACTATGGTGCTATTACATTAAATAGCATGCTATTTCATAATTTCATTATAAATAAAGGAAAAATATATTTACATCTTGAAATCCAAATTCATATTTTTCCAATGCAATTTCCAATCCTTAAAAATATTATACTTCTCAAGACATACAAAGCTGCCTATAGAAATATACACAGTAACGGAATTCACATATGTATGACAGTGAAAATTGCAAAACATTTGTACACTATCAGTGGTTATAAACATGTGCTTATAAAGAAATAAACACAACACGTATTTGTTAAGTGATACAAAAATGGGATAAAAGGCGTTTCATGTCTGGTAAAAAATGAAGTTGTTCACCTATTTCTAGATTCCATGAAGCACTTCAGCACAGATGTTGAAAAGTTCAAAGACAATTTAAAAATGGAAATAAATCATGTTCATCCAAATGCGTAATAATTGTAAGGGTGAACAAATTGGTCATTATATTGAAATAGTATTAACTGTTACCATTCAAAGATTCTGAGAAAGTAGCAGTATATTCTCCTGGATATATAAAATCATATTTCGGGAGACATAACGTCTTTAACAAAAGTTCTGCCACATTTTAGAGATCAAATTAGTTTGATCTTTAAAGGTTTTTTTCCATTTTGATTGGGTCACCGTTCTCTGTCTTCGGAGATATCTTTTCACTTTTCACTGTGTAACAATATACATTTCAAACTTTTAAATTAGCCCTTAAGTGTAAGTCTTTCCCTCCAACTGTCATTCACCCCCGTTTTCTTTCATCTTATCCTCAGTCTCGTTACCCAGGATCTATTCGTTTCATATGGTTCCCTTAGTGCCTTTTTGCCAGGCTTCTGGTTTCTGGTGCAGAATTTTACTTTTTTCTTTTCTTTTCAAATCTCAAACGTGTCCCCCCCCCCCCNACTAACCCCAGTGTGAGAAAGAAATATTAAACCTTCTTTGTGTGCGCGTTACATTCCCTCTCCCCCTGGTTTTTTTTTTTCTCTTTTTAAAAAAGTACAGTGTTTCTTTAAAAGTCTCCATCTGCGTTTCCCATTTGATGCGCCTCTAAGGTTTCGTGTGATTAATCGTTGCGTACTTGGCTTTGGTTGGAGGGGCTGGGGATGCGAGTTAAGCCCTCCCTCTCTCAAATTTCTCCTCCTAAACTTGTTACTCACACCCGGACTTTAAAAAGTGTTTCCTGGGCTCAGTTGCTTCATAGCAAGGAAGCGCCCGACCTGGGAAGGAGGAGGAGGACATCGTCCTGCGGACATCAAGGAAGAATTTTGCGAAGTTTCCCGAACGAGACTCGATTCACGACCCGTTAAAAGCAGCAGCCATAGTGCCTTCTCTCCTTGGCGCTTATTTTCCGCCAAACCTCCTTGCTCTCCGACGATTTCATTCAGAAGTGCCCGCGCGCCGAAGCCGCAGAGCTCCATGGATCCACCTGTCACCAGAAGCTGCGTGAGGAATCCTCACGCTCCCTCCATTCTCTGGGAATGCCTGAGCCGCCCTCTCGGCCAGAACCGAGGATCCACCGAGCCGCCCGACAACCCTCAAGCCCCTATTCTGCCCCCGAAACCAGGCTTGGGTTACGTGGATTTCTCGATCCCCTGCCAGGCTGCGTCTCCTCAAAGCCTTCCTTGCGTTGAACGCGCTTTCGAGGAACCTGACATCTCCTTCCAGCCTTCCGGAGCCTGGCACGTGGCGGCTTCTGAGAGGAAGATTCTGCTGCCGGCGGAGTTGGCTTCGGGGTCAGGGGGGCTAGAAGCGGGCCGCCCCAGACCCAGAAAAAATAACCTTCTCGGAGGGAATGTGGCAAGCGATGCTAAGAATAAAGCAGCCCAACGGAGAGTGGAAAACGCAGGTAGGTGGTTGTTAGATGTGGGTTGGCCGGCTTGATTTTCATTCAGTCCTTGACTGAAGATCCTCCAGACACTTCTCTGCTCTGCATTTATATAGAATCCTTAATCATATTAGTGTGCTCGGTAAAGTGATTTTCAAAGAGATTTCTGTGCTAGATTTAGATTGCCCTTTGATACAAATTAGCTTTAAAGAGATGGAGATATCAGGATCACAAAAAAATATTGGGAATTGTTTTGGAACAGAGAGGGACAAGATGTAATCTTCCAAGAGCTGTCAATCCTCAATGGCCCACAAGCAGAGCGATGAAAAAAGGAATTCAATAATGTTTGGAAGGCTAGGGGTTGCCATGTGTGGGTTAAGATCCCAGGGGAAACTAGTTCTAGGGAAATGGGAGTCCTCTTTCTCTTCAGAGTGATAGCCATATAAGCATCCTTTGAATTTCTTTGAACAATAAGTGGGACTCTAAATACCAAACTTAACCATTGCTTCCTCTCTGAAAAAAGAGAAAAGTGTAAGTTGGGTTTATTTAAAATAAGAGCATATCTGATTCCACTTTGAAATGTGACTTTTTCCAGGATATGGTAATTCCAGTTTACTGGATTACAAATTTCTACTATCGACCTCACCCCCTTCCTAAGAGGTCTGTAGGGGGCGTGCATAAGCGCACCCAACGTGCCTACCGTCCCTCTCCTATTGTTTTTTTTATTTTTCTTATATGTATCCATGTATTCCTAACTATGTTTGTACTTATACCTATTATCTTGTAAGCAGTTGACAAACCAAATAAAATAAATAAATAAAATACTGTTTACTGGTTTCCAAGATTACCAGTTTGTAACCTGGAGATATTGTATAGCAATTCTCTAAAGAGAAGACTTTGGGAGAATGCCAGTTTTTCTTCTACTGCCAGAGCAAGGACACCTGAATAGAAAGGTGTGGTACAGTATTAATAATAATGTCCCATTTTTCAATTTATTCCCTTATTTATATGCAGGGAACAAGACTGCATCCTGGTTTGCTACAGCACGTGAGTTAAGAGGTTGGTACTGAGATCAGTGGAATAATGAAGTGTTACAGTGGATGAATCCATCAAAAGAAATTACTATACATTATTTTTACTCACAGTTTGGCAATTCTGATTTGATAGGATTTGGCTTACACATAATCTAAAGTTAGGTTCTGCTCTCTTCTAGATGTGGCAACTCAGTGGTATGATGGTATTCAGAGCACAAGTGAGTATTCTTGTTCATTGGACTATACATTTTATCGAGTTAAATGCTGATTGCACCAACCCATCTCATAAAATCTGGCAGAGAAGGTATGTTGCGGACACTATTTGCCAGGGGCCTAATTTGTTGGGTCCCAGGAGGTAAGCTTCTTGACTGTGGTTCTTGCCCTATGGAAGATTATTCCTCTCCTCCCTGAAGTCAGGTTAGCTCCATCCTTGTCTTCATTCTAGAAGTCCTTCAAGATCTGGTGGTGTCACTAGGCCTGGAGCACCAGGGGACTGAGGACATTTTTAGATGGCTGCATCATAGCTGGTTTTTTTTTTCTAAACCAAATCCCAGCTTTTGGCAAAGTTCTGCATTTGGTTGAAGTTGGTGGTCAGAAATAAACAATCATCAGTTGCAACAGGAAGCAAATTTGGTCTTGTGGTGAAGGTAGTCAAAACCCAAGAAAGTTCAAAGATCTTTTTCCTGGATACTTTAGTAGCAGATAAAAAGGAACAATTAAACCCAAATAGAGTTGATAAAATATTTTTTAGCCTGACTTTTGCCTTAAAAAGGCCAACTCCAGCTCTCTTAGCCTTGAAAACATTCCAGACTTGGATGAAGTCAGTGAATGTGTACAGGAAGCATATGTTCTCCTCCTTTCTGTGTGTATGTATGTAATGTGTGTGTGTGTGTTTGTGTGCATGCGTTTTAAAGTGCGAGTACATTTCTCCTTAATCTGATACCAGATTTTCATTGCATTGTTACCAGCTGCTCTCTGTTTTTCAAGCTCCTGACCTGGTATAAGTGTATAATGAATAGGAAGCTTATTTTCCATCATTTAGAATAACATTAACAAGATACTTAAGCATCCATCAGGGTATTTCTTTCTCTGTTTCAAGTGAAAGATCAGTGTTTTCTAGACTCTGCCTGCTCTCTCTTATTTCCTCTATTACATATTATCTAATTGGAACTTTTCAAGCATCTGGAAAGTGATGTTCCATAGAAATTTTGCAGTGCTAATTTGCTTAGGTCATATTTTCTGCTTGTAGCAAACCACATTCTAGTTTATGCATAATTTATTTTGTAGTTTTTTTCATTTTTGTTCTATAGCAATAACTAGGATTTTTTTGATCTTTTTCTCTATTTTTGTTCCTAGCTTCAAGCTTTGTTCACACAACTTGCTGGCTGCTAATTGAACTAAACCATCATTTGTTGAATCATTGAATGTAATGGGTTCATGCCATGAACTGAGCCTCCAATGACTGAGCCTAGAGTTTATGGGTGGGGGGTTGTGTACTCTACTGATGGGCTTGATATCTCCTGATGTTAAACATCTTCCTTCTATAGAGAGCCAAGGTGCAGTCCGTGGCAACCCTACAGCTGCCTCAAAGAAAGAAACCAGCAGCTCCAGAATACGGAAGGAGCGCACCGCATTTACTAAGGACCAGTTGCGGGAGCTTGAGATGGAGTTTATTCACCACAATTATCTGACAAGGCTCCGGAGATATGAGATTTCTGTGAATCTTGATTTGACAGAAAGACAGGTGAAGCTTTTCTGCTTGGTCTGCCTTCTGCCTTGGGGGATTTGGGGTATGAGACTGAGAAACATTGGCCTAGAGAAGGGGAAGAAGTCTGGGGATATTCAATGCCTGCTCACTTATAAATATTTTAAGTATCCCAATATTTTTAAAGGGAGAAAGAAGGCTACCAATTCCAAATAATATTGACATACCTTCCTTCTAGCAGTGCAGAGTTTGTTTGTATCCTGCCTTTATTATTTATAATAACTCAAGGCAGTGAACATCCAACATACCTTGCTCTCCTATTTTCCCCACAACAACAACCCTCTGAAGTAAGTTGGCCTGAGAGAGAGAGTGATTGGCCCAAGGTCACCCAGCTGTGCTTCATGGTTAAGGTGGAACTAGAATTCACAGTCTCTGAGTTCCAACCTGATACCTTAATGATTAGGCTAAACTGACTGAGACAATAATGTACCAGCTATTTTAAACCACAATTCCCATAAGACACCATGGCTAAGAAAAAGCTAGCTGATTTTTGAAAACTTTTCTCTTTTCAAAGTATTTGCTTTACCATTAGCCTTAATGCTTCCTGTCTATCTTGCTCTTGAGAGTTAGCTAATTGAGACTGGGTTTCAAGGATATGGATTATCACATGACATTAAACATGATTTGTTTTAACCATATTTTGCATAAGCCATCCTGGCCTAATTGATACAGAATGCTAAACCATAAACTAGTGTCTGGATTGCATATTCATCTAACACAAAAACAACCAACTCCACAACTGGATGTGATGTGTAAGATCAAGTACAATAGCTTACACATTGTTCTGCAAACAAAGAGCTGAGAAAATATGCATCTGGAATTTGCCAAGCCATCCACATAATTCCCTTCAAAATTATGCCTGCTTGCTCTGGCAGCTTTTTGCTGGTTGCTGGTATAATGCACGCTTTAGCAATCATTTGGTATTAATGATTACTGAAAAATAAATGGAACTAAATACATTCTGGATGCTAAAATGGAATGGTTTGTCAGAAAACAACTTGGCACCCCTCAGATATGCTAAAGTACAACCTCCTCCCTCTGATCAGTGGGCATCTGGGTTATGAGGGGCATGATGCAAAGCTTAGGGAGATTACCTGGTTGGAGAAGGCTTGGTGGCTCATTCAGAGTTTTCAGGAATGTGCAGTAATCTAATATCTTTTAAATGTGCTTGGTTCTAGCAATAAGAGGAGACTAATTGAAGACCCAGTGGCTGGATTCTCAATTGTTTGAAGCCATTGTTTGTTTCAACCCTGGTTTTAATAAACTGAATTGATTGGATATTGATTCTATACCAAAATCAAAGCTATAACATTATTAGGTGTGTCTTAGTACAATGTATGAACCCAGCCATGGTCTAGTTCACAAAATCCTTGGATTACATTTATTCTTGTTTTATTTAGTTTATTTGGTTGATTAAATAAATCACTGCAAATATAGCTAGTAATTCTCCCCCCACTCTCTGTAGAGGGAAACTAGGGTTCACCTGGTCTTTACACAATCTAAAGCCTTAGATTTGACTTGGAACAGAAAAACTTTCCAAGAAGCTTACAGTTATCTCAGCTTGAACATGCAGTTACATGCAGCTTAAATTAATCAGATTGCTGTCCTATTTCTTGTACAGGTTAAGGTATGGTTTCAGAACCGCAGGATGAAATGGAAACGTGTGAAAGGACAGTCAGTGTCACCCCAGAACAACATGCAAAGTATGGACCCTGCTCTCGTCTTGAGTCCAGAATAGCCTGTTCTCTAATAAACTGATCTCTACCAACCTTGTAAGAATATTGGGGATACTATTATTAAGCAAGTAATAATCCTCCTTAAGATTTATCTCATGTCTTTGATGTTGGAGGCAGGAAATAGAGCCAGTCGTGCTTCCCAGAATGATAGATTGCTTTACTCTCTCTTTCTTGGAGCAAGTAAATCAAGAAGGAAAAAAAGACCAGAATTGTGCAAAGTGAGATTCCCAACAATTCTGTGGTTGAAATCAATGCTTTTTTTTAGAACAAAAAAGCTGACTTGGAAACTATATTGAGTTCAATTTACTATTCACATGCATTGTTTGCTTAGCCTCCTGTGATCTCATAAAGGAACCCTTACAGAGATAATCTCTGGAAGTTTCCACTTGAAAACAAATGCTTGCTTCCATGAATTGGATAAGCAAGCATGTTATGTGCTTTTGACAGCAAAATCAAAAGATGGGTAAACTACTTAAGGCATTGAGGTTTATGGAAAAATGGCACAGATACATTATCATAGCCGTTACAAAATTCACAGCTTTCATAATCCAGTTGTCCGCAAATGCTGTTTTTGTTTTGTATTTGTAGTGATTTTAAAGGATGGCCTTGAAGATCTGGTAACAAGACAACAATTGGCTAAATATGGCTTGAGTCCAGACCGAGAAAGTGCTTTATGGAAATGCTTTAAACAATCCCATCCCTATTCATATGAAGATAAAAGGAGGAGAAAGGGAAGCAAATTGACACTTGTAAGCTCCATATCAGTCTCACAGCATAGAACAGGTTAAGAAGTAGAAACCATGCAGATTTATTTTTATTAGAACAGCTATAATAACACTTTTTTGCAGCTCATTGTCAATTAATCAACTAATTATACCTACAGTATGTTATACCTACATTAGCCACAGAGTAAGATAGGTGGCAAATAAATTTAATAATAATAATAATAATAAAGCATATTTTACTTGATTTATGTCTTTGTGTGCATTTTTTTTAATGTTGCTTGCCCCCAAATGAATAGCCTCTGTGATTTATAACGTTTTATTTTATGGGGTTTGCCTTATATAGAGCCAGTAGTTAATCCGTTAGAAAATGCTGCATCCCAGCTGGCCCAAATGAAGTGTTCTAATATTCATATGTGTACAGAATTACACGATAAAGTGCTCTGTGAGAAAGCTAAATATTTGTATGTATTTTCTTCCTTCAATTCAATCATGTTTGATTCTCAGAGATGACTGAACAGGTCCCTGTAGTTTCCTTGGGAAATTTTTCAGGAAGTGGTTTTGTCACTGCCTCCTACCTAGAGCTAAGAGAAAGTGACTTGCCCACAATTACCTAGTTCTTTGTACCTAAAGCATTCCTGAATCCCTGTTTTCCAATTTGTAGACTGGTGCCTGAACCACTACACCAAAACTATTTCTCTTGTGTACAAAAGCAATTCTGAAACAAAAATGAAAAGTTTGTGCAGAATATTCACTGCCTCAGAGCGATGAGTGTTTCAGTTCAGTTATTTTGTGAAGAAACCATTGGAGGAGTGTGATACTGTTGTTATATTTATTTTCACATATGTGGAAACTGAATATGAAGTAGAGGTTTGTAGCTTTAATTTTTCAAACCAAGTTATGTTCATCGTATTTTCTGCAGAAAACAGCAGCTGTATTTCTCCTTTGCAGACAAATTTCCATCCTTTATTGCCACAGTCCTTCATATTAACACATTAGTTATCAAGTATGAAATTTAAAAAAATCCTTCCAGAACAGCCTACATAAAAAAGCAGATAACCACATAGATATTTAAGATTATGTTTCTGAACAACAGCTCTCATCAATCCAAGAAATCATGAGCAATTTTAAAAGATGTTGGAAGATACTCTAAATTAAGTAAAGTGATTCTTTCAGTTTTTGGCTCCAACGCTGGTTTTTGGTTTTTTTTTTCATTTTTGCCTTGAACTACATTTGTCTTTCCACAAAACAATTTTATTATGTTCCTATTTGGGCTCAGATTATACCATTTTTAATTGGAGTGATAACATATCAGAGTGATCTGTTATTTCAGGAACATCCTTGCTACTCCTCTATTAATAAATTGCTTATCATCCTCCTGAGAACAGTTTGCCAAATCTCTCACACATGGACGACCTTGTTTCTGCAGCTTACTTATTGAGTCTGCAATTACTGTCAGGAAGTACTTAACAGTAATTAACTTTTCTTTCTAAATTTCTAAGACACACTAGCTGAATTAGAGTAAGCAGCCATATACTTCACACAAGTTACTTTGGGTACAGAATGGCAGGGATCCCAATCTCAGTTAAGAAATGACCAGGTTATTCAGTTATAGAACATTTTTGGAGTAGCACATCTCAACTTCCTTAATGAATTCACTTATTTTCTAAGTTGATGTAATACAGTAGATCTTAAAATGAACAGGATGTGCTAAGCCATTTAAAACTAGCCGGGTTTCAAAGTTTAAGGTACTGTATCAAGTTTAAGAAACCTAATTAGCAAATTATGTGATTCCAATTTCTGTTTCTCTTCATCATGGACAGCCTTTTGCCCACACATGCAATCAAAAGACATGGGCTATGAATTAACCTTTTGTTGTTACTGAGAGCAGAATTTCCAATCTAAGCATGTCCAACTATGTTTGTTCAGAACCATGAAGACTTAAAACTGGAGCCAATTGCAAAACAAATGTTTGAGCAGGTAAATATCTGTAAAAGTTTAATATGTTCTGTGAACATGTTCCATCCAATAATTTGAGATTAGTGTCAGAATTGAGTGCAGGATGTTAATTTTGTTTAATTTAGTTGTATTCGTTTTATGTAAGAAACCCTCCTTGATTTATTACAAGGATATCAAACAGGTTTTAAAAAGTCAATGTGAGTGTGCTCTGTGACAAGGAGAGCTCCTTAGATTTTTGCCAAAACAGAACAAAAAACTCTTTTCAAATTCCTTGACCTCAGTTTTTAATTTTGAAACAAATAAAAAGTAATAGTCGTAGTCGCCCTGGAGGGAATTAAACTGAAAATAAGGCACCTCTGTCCTTTTACTGAAGCAGAATTCTGGTCTGAACAACCAACAACCAACATTAAAACAGACTGGTGTTTGCAGCACCACGGAGAGCTCCTAACAGAAAACTTAATGTGAGTTAGTAACTATGCCAACTAAACTATTTATGGGCCAACAGATACAAATTTGAATTTCAGTAGGGATATTTTTCAGATGTCCTTGATAGGAATTCTGTAGTTCTTTCACTGGAATCTGTATTTTGCAGAAAATAGGGATGTGGGTAGAGCAGCCTTTTAAAAGAACAATATTCTGGAACAAGTCCAGGGTGGCCATGAACTTCTGAGTGGTCTCTGACTCTGCAGCAGCATTGCACATCTGGGAAACCACCATTAATTATAGCTTCAAATCACTTAGGTAAATTAGCTATGATGCAGTAGGGAGGCAGTTATAATAGCAACAAATCCATTGGATCCCTAGTGCTACTTCACAAATGGAACCTTATACAGCTAGTCCTTGACTTATAACTGGTTGCTTAGCGAGTAGTACAAATTATGATGGACTCCCCCAAAAGCTACTTATAAACTGGTTTTGAAGGTCCAATAGCCCAGTCGATAACCCTGTTTTATGATTGCCACAACTTACAATCATAATTACTAGGCTCAATTAGGGTCATAAGTCAAAAATTACCTGTACCTGGTTATCTATAGAGCATCACCTCAGAGTCTCTTGGATAACCATAGCTACTGCCCTACTCCTGCCCTAGGATTTTTGGGAGTTCTACACTTGAAATTCAGCAGTCACATTTACAAGAGCCCTCTCTGCACAAAAACCAGCCAGTTAATTCCATATAGGTCTCTCATTTATTAAGTCCTCAATGTGAGGCCCCTTTTTACAGGTTGACTTGGCATTCAGTAGTAGCAGCTAAAATTCTATTTCAATGACTGGTATTTGGACTGTGTTCAAATGGCTGTATGAGACAATGACACTGCCTTCTCCAAGACTGCTTTTCTCCTTTATCTACACAAAATACATCTATTGCATACTTCTGTGGGTTCACAGTAACTTAGCCTATGTTCCTCTCATTAAGCTGTCATTGATTTCTTAGAAAAATGCAGGAACTCAAAAAACAAGAGATAGGTTCTACCCTCCCCTTCTCCGTCTTTATTTATTTTTCTGAGTATTTTTTCTTTTCACAGTTTTGCACATTTTCCCCTTCATGGTGACCAAAGGATGGAGGAAATTGGTGTGATATTTTTAGACTTTGAAGTTTTTAATTATTTTTCCCCAGTGCTGTCCTCCAAATGAATTGAGAGGACACCCATCACTATCTCATAAGGCTCATCATGGTGGAACTATGTCTCAAAACATCTGCAAGCATCAGTTGGGAGACAGTGGTAGCCCATGTGGATATAGAACTTAAGCTCCTAATTCCTAAGGCCAGGCCTTTCACAGGAATCCAAAGGCTGAGGCGACAATATTGCTAAGCAATGGGACTGTGGCGAGGACCAAAACATTATAGAAGGCAAATAATGACTGATGATATAGTTTAGTGTTTGTATCAAGTGAATTGTAATTTCTTTTCGAATTCATGCTTAAACCAAGTTAATGGATTATGAAGGCAGAATTGTCCAGTGTGTATAAGTGACCACCCCAAAAGGATGTAGAAATTTGGTCTCAAGGGGCAAGCCCAAATCAAAGGAACCTGCTGCTGATAAATAAGCCTAGGAAGAGTGAAGATTCATTTTACCTCTCCCAACAGCTCCTTTGTTGAAGTACCTCTGACTCTAATTTGAACACCAAGCCTTGTGGATTACAATGTGGTGAAAGGCTTCCGGAATGGATACCTGCTGGGAAGCCCTTTGCTTGTTAATTCTGAATAAAAGTGTCCAATAAAAATACAATACTTCCTTTTCCAGGAGGTATTACTTAAGTGAACCTGACTGCTTTCCATCAGGGAGCCAGCCAGAACGCAATGGAAAGCAACGGGTTTCATTTTTCTTCCTCTACTGATGACAAAGCCACAGTAAGGTTTACTTAAACCATCTGATTTCCTACCCACCCCCTGTCTTTTTTCCTTGATGGAGCAAAAGGTAAAACCCTTAATGAGGTTAACCTGGCTTCACAACAACAAATTGTTCCAAGAAAAGCTTCTATAAGGTATTTTATTAATCCTCCCACTGGGCCTATGAGGTAGGAGAAAAGCACAGCACTCAAAATATGAAGTTGGCATGACAGATTCCAAGCCACAAAGTCTTTTGATCCCCTTGACCCAAAGAGTTGCTCTTTATCTGTCTAAATTTGCAGCTCTCCTGGGATTCAGGAAAATAAATTCCTGTTCACTGAACATAATACATCTGGATAAACTACAATAATATGACCCAACATTAAATAATTTCTTCCTCTTGATTTCCCCTCTCTCGCCCTCTGCCCCAAATGGTAATAGATGCCAGAATAGGCTGAGGCAGACAATACTTCTTTTGAGTATAGGTGGAGCTGGGTCTGGATTTGAAAGCTGTTCCAGAAGGGGGGGAAAGTGTGTGTGTGTGTGTAGATTGAGTGAAAAAAGGAAATTAGGCAATGTGTTTGCAATGCAACCCCCTCTGTCCTACTCCAAAGGGAGGAGGAGCTGTTAAATGGTGGATGAACATTTGAAGTTAAAAGGTACTTTGCATGACCCATCCATCAAGCAAATCAGAAAAGAAAGAAGGGAAAATAATAATTTCAACTGGCTTTTATCCCAGGGTAGGAATGGATGGAGGGAAGGACAATCTAATTAATTTCTCGGCTGTTCATTTTTTCCCCTGCCTTCTATATTACAGCAGCAGTCAGTGGGTGGGTTTTGCAAAGCTCGGTGCTTGTGACCTTGGTTAGCAAATCAAGATTACACAGCCTGCAAACTTTGTTTATACATAGGTGACAAATAAGGACCCATATACATGGAGCACATATTCTCACACTTCTACCTAGTATGTAGTTCTTATTAAGTTTATTAAGCTTCCTGACTTATATTTATTTGTTCTGGGATAATTTGTCCTAATGGCTATGCAGATGGACATGTTTGTAATCTGTTATTTATTGACAGAATGGAAGAACTTTCATTTTCAAATGTTCAAAGAACATTGCAGTATTCTTTTAGGACTTCACCTATCTCTATTCCATCCCCCCCCCCCAAACTAATCCCTTAAATAGGTTGGCCTGAGAGGGTGAGGATTCCAAAACTACCCAATGTTGCAAGCTTCTATATCTAGAAGCAAACTTGGATTTGCCTAGTCCTAGTCTATCTTAACCAACCTATACTATCCTGCCATCATACCAGAGCTCAGCTCTTGTGCCTTTGCAGAGAATTGGGATATATATTGTTCCAACTCCAATATTGCTAGAAGCCACCAGGACAGGCAAGCCATATGATAGTCATTCAATCTGCATTCGGGAACATTTTCCTAAGCAGCAAGATGTTCTCAAGTTCTGAGCTGGTTCCATCCAACTACTCTGGCAATGGGATTCTCTTAGTAAGTTATCCTAGTCTGAACTGAGACTCCTTTGCTCAGGTGTATTTTGCATTTGGGATGGTCTTGTACTGAGTTAGTAATCTATGGGCTGCCAATTGGGGGCTCTCAGAGGCCACCCAATTTCAGCTGTACTCCTCTAACAACACTTTGGGTCACCAATATTTTTTTTGCTGAAAAGAAAAAGACATTAGCTCATGGTTAGACATGTTTTGTAGACATGTAGCCCACGTAGATGTGTAAGACCATGGCTGGAAAAAGGTTGCCAAATGCTGTAATACACAAACTATAGTGCTCTGGTTACTTTCTGGCTAAATATCCACTTTTAAACATTTGTAGAATGGAGCATAAAAACTACAATTTTATAATAAATATGCATTTGAAAATCTGCTTTAACTCATTCCCATTATCCAATTGTGTCTGCTGGGGAAGCAGCGTAGGTTGTCCTTACTCGCATTTTGGATGGCAGCCCCTGGTATTTCCTTGCCAAATGATGCTATTTGCATTTTTTAAAATGTGTGAATTAAAAGCAGGACTATATTTATTGTGACTGTACAACATGCTTGTCTGAGACATCCTTTTCATGGATTTACATCTCTCCAATCCATAATGCAGCAATTATTATTTATGTAAATAAATAAATAAATTTTATGAAATTTCTGTGCAGCCTAGCTCCCTTACAAGGTGACTCAGGGCAGCTTACAATGATTAGGAGGATCGGTTGACCCAGTCATTGCAAAGATGACTTCACTTCCCACTTCCTGGTACTTTTCTCCCACTCTATTAGAATTGTATGTAAAGGAATTTATGATAATGCATTCAGAGCTGAGCCTCTTACTGAATTGAGAGAAAGAAATCCCACTTACAGATTTCTGTCCCTTTTGTGTTGGAGATGATGATGATGATGAAAACTGAAATGGCCCTGGAAAGTCATTTTCATATGGACTCTCTGGGACTTCATCTTAAATGTTGGGAGGAAAAGGTTATTAATTTCTCAATTTAAATAACTTGGTTGATGGGGACATTTGTTAACCTCAGACAAAAAGGGTGCACTTACCATTCTGAGGATTGTTTGAGTGGGTCATTTTGTTTTGTTGGAAATCAAAGTTCTTTTGTAGAAAAATTAAACCTGCATGCCTTGAAATAAGGCAGGAGGAATTGGTCTAGAGCAGATTAACTTCGCTTTGTCTAAGATAGCAGGCTGGCTGGGGGATTCTGGGAGGTGAAGTCCATAGATCTTAAAGTGGTCGTTGAGAAACACTAATGTAGAGGGAATAGGTTTTAATAGGGCTTAAAAATTAGGAGGAAGAGGTGCTGTTCAGGCAACAATCAGATTAAGTGGGACTTTAGTTTGTTTCAACAATCTAATTTCTAATATGTTTCAGGCCCTTCCTAACTCACAGAAAACAAGAATGGAGAGGAAGGAAGTACAGCCAGACGTGTGAGATTCTGTTATTATATCATAGCTGTTCCAATAAAATTAATTCTGACCTGTGTTGGCATCAATTTCTAGTCTGGATTACTTTGTAGAAATGACAGATTGAAAGGCATTGTTATCCAACAATGGGAAAATGCTGTTTTCCAAGTTTTATTCAGTATCTGTTTGTAAAGTATTAATAGTGATGGGAATGTGATTAAAAACATAGGGAATTAGGAGAGTTACAATCAACAATGGTTGAGACCACCAGAAGTGCAAGGACCAGAACTTTGACATCTCCCTTGACACCCAAAGTGGTAAAAGAGAAGGAGGAGGAGAAGTTGATAGATTAGAGAAAAAAAGAAAAAAAGAAGCAGCATGACGGATAAAGAAGGGGGCCAGCAAAGCCTTCACTCTCTTGTCTACATCCCTTGTCCTTTTGGGGGCCTTGGACTTCAACACATTTGATTTGATGTTTCTCTCCACATAGTATACTAAATCTCTCCCTACCCCAATGATGAAGATAATGTGTGAACAGTGTTGTGAAGATGACTATCCTATAATCATGGAAGTGAAGGAGATGGAGAAACCAATCAGCAATTTCCATAACAACACTCATTGGGTCCAATGCTCTTTTTGGTATCTTCCTTCTATGACCAGAGGAAAAATTTAGATCAGCCTCAGAACTAGGCTAAAGTGTTGTTGGATTGTTTGTTTTTGCAATGTGATGGAAATGACTGAAATAGGAGAAAAAACAGTAGTGAGGACAATGAAACTTGCCCTGATATTTTCAAAAACTTATTTTATACACATGTTTGTTGTACTTCGTAATCATGCTTTCTTTCCACGGATTTCATCATATCAAGATATAGGCAAATGTTTCAGATTTTTTCCAGTTGGTATCTCCCAAATGTTTTGAAATTGAACTCTATAAATTCCTTCTGCTTTATCTCATTTCCACCTTTATTAGTGGTGAAGAAAACTTGGAAAACAGCATTTTCCCATTGTGAGACAGGAGTGCTTTTCATTGGTTGTGTTCACACAACATACTTAACCAGAACAACTTAAACTCAGCAGATGCATTCACATACGACATTAGACTTCCTTAGTGGTAACCAAAGTTGGTTTTGTTTTGTGGGTTCAAGCATACCGTGTAAAATCAACTTGCCTGGCCAATTTATGACTCAGCATGCTATGCAAACTCCAACAAATGGTTTCATTTGTTAAAGTCAGGTTAACTAAATTGTGTGAAGAGAGCTACTATGTTTATAGGCAAAAGTCTGAGTGCAGATTGAAATCTTGCCCTGAAATTGACAGCTTCAGTCTGTAGCAAGAGATCATTTTTCAGCGCATAGGGTCTCTCTCGCTGATGTCATTGGAAAGATTAAGTTCTTTTCTTTTCCCTTTCCTCCCATCAGATATGAATCTGTCTTATTATATGACTGTCAAAAGCTAATGTTTAGTTAAGAAGGGCAAAGGTTAATCTGCAGCAGGTGCCCACTTCTTTCTGTGAAGAATCAATCATACTATTATGCATGGCTCAACATCTGGGGCAAAACTGCAGGGCATCCCTTGGTACAAGGGGACAGACACCCTTAGAGGGGGAATTTAACAGTTTGGATCAAGCACACCTTAGCTATTATCAGCATTTCCTGATCCACTTTTGCGCAGTTAATCCACCCTTGTTAATGCTTGGGATTGCAAGCAATGGGGGGAACTCATTATTTTTAATTTTTGAAGTTCATCAAAACGAAGTGCGGTACTCTTTCTTCAGTAGGCAGATGAAATGTTGCAAAATTTCAGAACCTTCATTCTATGCACATTAACATATAAGTATAAAAATGCTAGATTGAATCTATTTCTGGCAGTAAATATAGGACCCCAAAAAAGCATTCATGCTATTGACAGGGCAGCTGGTGTCAGCTAGTTTTTTTTAATATTTTATAATATTGCAAAGTTTGAGAAGCCCTAAGTGAATTCATAAGCAAAGTCATGCCACTGCTAACTCAGGACTTAATGGCCTCTTCCTCTACAAGGTTTAAACATGGGTGCCTATAGATGGCAACCAGGATAGTGCGATTGAAATCCAGTCACTTCTTATGTGCAATATACAAAAGAAATCAATAAATGCATAAAAGTTGCAGAAGCTTTGATCACACTGTCCCAGTTACCTCTCTGAATGTTTTTTAACCATATCCTGAGACATCAATCCATAAGTTGGTGGATTTCAGCCTTGCCAGATGGGCCTCCCAGAGTTTCCAGCTGGACTGTCCTGTGAATTACTTCCTATTTCAAAATGTGAGATTTACCTGCGTTTGCAAGGATGTTTCTAGACTACACATTTTTAATTATCTAGTCATGAAGGAATAAAGAAATAATTAACAGGCAGTCATAACAAAAATAGGTACGATATCAGCCAACAAACCATTGACCACACCGATTTGCTATGACTTCCAAGCCACAGCTATCATGATATTATTTTTTCAATATTTAGATTCTCTTGAAATAGATAGAAAAGCTAATATTGATGAACTTCAACATATCCAGGTCAACAGGATAATACAACCTCCTTCAGTTCATTGTCTTGTATCTTGGGAAAATGAAGGGCAGACAAGGGTTTTGTTTTGTTTTTAAAGTGCCCAGTTTTCTCAGAATTAAACTACATCTTCTATTACATCCCAGGTTCTCTGATACAATTTGTGCTCAGGGAAAGGGTTTGAGATTTGGGACAGGATTTCTGTCATCAGAGCAGTGTTTTTTAACATTAGTAATTTCTGGCAGCCAGGGAATTCTGGGAGTTGAAGTCCATACTTCCCACAGCTGCCAAGACTGAGAGACACTGTGTCAGAGTGAAAAGAAAGGCGTGAAAATAGTGTGGGTCAATGAATCTATTGTGAAGTCAAGGAAATAATAACAAGTCTAAAGCAATTGCCCTAACCTGACATACTTTGGTGGGAATTCATATGCAGTCTAGAAATATTAGAAATCATGATCTTAAAAAGGCTGGTCTTTCAAACTTACAATAGTTTTCTCCCGAGCCTTATAAGGCTTTCTGCATGAAAAATACAGACTCTGTTAATGGCTATAGCTTGTCTGTGGAAGTTTCTTTCAATAGATGGATTATTTCTACATATGCCATCGACAAGGGGCCCTCTTTTCACTTTCAAACAGATCTCTGCTACCACTCTGACACAACAGGTTCCAGATCTAAGTTGCAAAAAATCCTGTAAAATGACGCCAAAGAGTTAAGCACTTTGCTATCTCTTGAGTGCCATCTTATGTCATCTATACTAGCGTTCCACAAATTTGGTAACTTAAACGGGTGTGGAGACTCCCAGAATTTCCTACTCAGCATAAATGTCTATGGAGATTCTTAGTCATCCAGTCATGGATCCCAAAGGTGCTTTTTCTTTTTTCAATGCTTTATTGGGATTTTTCCTTCATACATATTATCATTACTTAATAAACAGTACTGTGACATTTTGAATACATTTATGTATCCTATCCAATACGTTCTATACATACTACTTCCGTACCATTCTATATCTATTATATCTATTATTTATATTTTGTTTTCTTATTTCTATTATCAATTCAGATATACCATGTTTCCCATATTACATAGTATTCTGAATCTATTTTCTCTTTTAATTCCATGGTTAATTTATCCATTTCTGCGCACACTAATATATTTTTTAATTATTAAACCTTCAAATGGTGTGGGTGTGGAGTTTTTCTTCCAACTGTGCATAGGAAATTCTTACTGCTGTTACTACATGTAAAGGCCCTGTCACACTGCCCAACGGATGCAAAACAGACACAACGGACGAGAAAAATGTTCCATCCGT
>BHFT01008819.1:0-30721 GCA_004320025.1 Laticauda laticaudata
TCCGTTGTTGTCCGCTCTGCTTATGCAAATTCAGGGCACTTTTGAGAGCGGATAACAACGGATGGAATATTTTCTCATCCGCTCTTTCCTTTTTACATACGTTTTGCATCCGTCGGCCTATGTGACAGGCCCTTAAGATGTGACTGTTCTAGCAGACTCTGAGTTAGTTTTCTGAAAGGTCACACAGAGTACTAGCTATGATATAATATATCTGATTTGTTTTTCCCAACAAGTTTGTTTTACTTTTTATTTTTTTTATTGTCTGCAAGCCTCTCAGTCACTAATTGGGCAGTCTTAAAAATGGATTGATTGGCAATTTTGAAAAGGACATCTGCCTGAATCAATGGGCTGACTTAGTTTAAAGTAAATTCCTGTGGTTCCCATTCACAACTCTGTTTTTTAAGAACTTCAATATGCATAGCTTGGAGTTTTTCTGCAACTTCCATATTCTGATCACATGTATTCTTACAGCTACATCTCTAATAACTGACTACAAACAGCAAACAAAAAACCTTAATTTAGAAAATACCTTTCTCAGAACCTATATTTGGCATTTGTTACAAAATGTCATTAGGAAATTATTTAAATACAGCATAAGACAATATTCATTTTACAGCGACAGTCAAGCAAGATGGGTGGGTGAGCTAAACTGTTTCCTTTTCTGCTCAAGTGTATTGAGGTTAAAGACAATGGTTCCAGTAGCTGCTTCAAATTCTCAGTCTATTTCGTCATTTTTCCTGCTTCCCAAAGTCTTCACATTTCTTTCCTTTTTGTTCTCATAGGGCTGGCTGTAATATTAGGCAGAGGGAAGTAGCTACATATATGGCAGATATAGTTGTGAATCAGATTCACTTTTTTGACCTGCTCTCTGGAGCTAGACTCCAAAAGATGCTGTCTTGAACAGGTTGGTTTGCATCCCTAAATACTTTTGCACAATACATCACATGCAATCTTGTTGGGAAAGGTCTCTCTATGAAAAGAAAAGAGTGAAGGCCAAAGAAAAGAGAAAGCAGTTGTCCAGCATTGAACATGCACTTATGTTGTGTTTAAAGGACATATGCTCATGCAGCCATTATCTATGGTTTCATTTATTGAAATAGAGACTAATTACAAGTAAGTGGCACACTGAGTGGCAGCAAACTGCTGCCATTAATCCTAGCTGAATTTGCTGCACTGGACTAGTGTTGAATTCAGAAAATATTATCATCCTGTCTTTGTGAAAACACCACTGTATGTGCCTCCATTAGCATACAAACTTGGGCCAAACCTTAATATCTCTGAAACAATATATTTATTTTATAAAGGGCCCTCCAGCGAGCATCTGCATTTCTTTACAAAGGGTACCATCAATATACATACTGATAATTTGTCAGTCCATACAGAAACCTAGAAACCGCCCCAATGATTTTTGGGACCCAAAATGCTGATATTGGTATGTTTGTGATTGAATTTGTATCTCACATTCTTATGTGAGGAGTGAGAAGAGTACAGACATTTACCGCAACTCTTTCCCTAAGGCAGTAATGCCACATAAATAAGGTAAAAATACTATAGAATCAAATTCCACATCCTTATAACTTCATATTTATGTCAATTTTGTGACATGGGTGGTTATATAAATTTGATAAATAATTTGCAACAGAATGATGTAACTCAAAATTACAACAGTTGGAGGTGATCATATCCAGTGAGAGCATTTTTTTAGGAAAAAGAAAAAGTAAGATAAAAGTAAGAAATGGAACAAAGAGTAGAGGAGCACGGCAACTAACTGAAGTTGAGAGATAAGAGCCTTAGTGGCGCAGTGGTTAGAGTGCTGTACTGCAGGCCACTTCTGCTGACTATCAGTAACCTGCAATTTGGCAGTTCAAATCCCACCAGGCTCAAGGTTGACTCATCTGTCTGAGGTGGGGTTAAATGAGGATCCAGATTGTTGGGGGTAATATGTTGACTCTGTAAAATGGCTTAGGGAGGACTGAAAAGTACTATAGAGCAGTATATATGTCTCAGTGCTTATTGCAATTGCTATAATGTATGGAATAAAGGTGACATTTACTCTGTACCCATATTTCTTTTCATAGCCAGATGTCTTCACTTACTTATCTACAAATAGGATGGATGGATAAATGAATGACTATAGTATTTGTTTTTGGCCCTCCAACATCCAAAATCTCTCTACATACATATACACACATGGCATACTATCCTCATATTATATAATTAACCTTTGATATGGAAGTTTTGCACAGCACTGTTAGATGTAACATGGACTGGTGGCTCCCTCCTCCATGAATTCTGTCTACTAAATTCTGTTTTAAACCATCTGGGACATTGGATGCTGTGCTTTCTCAGTCTGAACTAACTAACTAAATGGGAAAGAAGCCCCATACACTGCAACATCCATTCCATGTCAGTGAACCAGTTCACTTCCTGGCCTTTGGTTCAATGACCACTGTGATTGCACTGAGGAAATTAATTTTTCTTCCCTTCATTCCCTGCATGACAGTCTTATCACATATAAAGGACAACTTTATTTGATTTTATCTTTGTGACAATCTTTTGAATTAAAGTGAGACTAAATGGCAAAAGATAACCAAATGATCTTCAAGCATTGTAGAAATCTTAATCTGTGCTAACTCGTTGAATGTTGGCATCTTCACCAACCAATTGGTATATTGATTCTTTTCTTTTCTTTTAAAAATACTGAAGCATTTGATGCTTTGAACACCCCACCTCCTTAACTTCAGCACATTTTGAGCTTTTTTTTCTTTACACCATTACTACAGCTATAAAGTACCTTCAGAACCACACTTTAGAACTTGATTGGTGACCGGATATCCTTCTTTACATTTCCTGAAAATATCCATTTTGTTTTTGTTTTGTTTTCAGATTTTGTTTTCAGGTTTCAGATTTTCACAAGCAAAATCACACTGAATTCTTTGGTACTCCATTTTTTCTTCATTGGAACTGTTTGTAGTTGTACTTTTAGTATCACTTTAGTGTAAGCCAACCTTCCACAAACTAATTTCCCCATGAATATCTCTTGCCATATTATCTTATTAGCCATTTCCTTTGTTAATTAAAATCTCTTTTTTAAAGTGTAAGATACATATTTGATTATATTCAACTTCAATATTACTTTTAAAAATCTCATATTTTATTTTATTTTTTCAATTGTATCCCTTTGAAAGAAGAAAAATTGCACATGTTATTTTTAAATTAAATTGAAAAAATGTAACCAAGTCTTTTGTTGGACAATATTTCTGTACTACCAAAAGCTGTTGTTTCCATAAAGGGCATTTGAAAGGTCATGATTCTGTTAAAATATTACTTCTATGTTCATAACCTTCTACAGCATATTAATTATCACATGTAACTTCTATAGAAATCCCTTTAAATGTTATTTTGGTGATGTTTCTTCCTACACAATAGGTAGACAATATCCTATTTATAGTGCTGTCTTATATGCGTTTAATAGAATATACACTCCATTTCAGTGTCCTCTGTAGTGCTAACTGGGCATAAGATTCAATATCCCACTGTCTACTTTACCATTACTTTAAAATGACTGTATTATTACTTTTGGATGAAATTATGTATTTCCTACCTATGGGGATTTTCAGTAAGTTTGGTTGTTACTTGCTTATTATCTTTCCCGTTTTACTTTCTTTCGGCTCCATTTCCCACAACCCATGCCTGCAGTCTGCACTCAAAATGAGATAGAAATTGAGACAGATCAGCAGCTGGATAACCTGTACCTGAAAGCTTTAGAGGGTTTTATCACTGTCATCACACAGGATGGAGACATGATCTTTTTGTCAGAAAACATCAGCAAATATATGGGCTTGACACAGGTAAGAGTATTATCTATTCATTTCTCATAGCAAGCTGGATATGTCTCTCTGCTCCTTCTCACATTCTGCTCTTAGTAAAAGATTTCTTTAAAAAATAAGATTGAACAACATATTTTCTATATATCTCAGAGAGACAAAAATACCTGTTCTGGTGTCTCTGCAGCATCCATGAAGAGACCAATGCATTTGTATAGGATTAGAGACACAAGAAGGTGCTCTGAAACAATAAAAGTTCTATGTACACAGCTGTGTAGGGTAGAGGAATAGGGATTTGTATGCATATATCTGCCCAATAAATCATACCATCAGTTTGGACAGAGGGTGTGAAATATTTTGTACAGGTAGGATTCAGCCATGCATCCTCCTTTTGGCTTCCTATCTTTTTATTTGACATGGATGGTTTGTTTTGATTTCCATTATTGTCTAGAGTTCAGCTGAAGACTTGGGTGAGTTTGAAAGCATTATTAGTAAGGACAAGTCTGTACAGCAGAGTTCACAGTGTGATTAACCCTGGTCTAGGGTGCTGTTAAAAGCCAGGCTGGTGGTAACAATGTTCCTCATTCATGACTTTATCATGGGTGAGGCAGTCAGTGTGGCATATGTAACTGAGACAAGGGTGGGCTTGAAGAGAAGTATTTTTTTCTGAGGTATGTCCAAATCACAGAACTAGCTGTGATTCCTGCACAGACGGGATGGAATGGCAGTTTTCATTCACAAAGCCCTAATGATTTCATCACTTGGAAGCCTGACAGAGGCTTTGCACTGCAGTATATGAAACCCCATGATTGAAGTTGGGGAAACAGGTGGGTTTGTTGCTGCCTTCTGGACTTCCTGCTATGCAGCAAATTCATTGCCCAAGGTTGAGGTGTCCATGGAGTCTTCAAGATTGATAATTTGGGGAAATTTTAAATTTCCTTAATGTGGCATTAACACAGGAGCTCACATGGTTACCATGACTGCCATAGATTGAGCCAAGTTATTGAAAGCCCAATGCAGGGAGATGATAATGTGCTAGATCTGCTTTTTATCTCAGAACAGTTAAAACATAATTTGAAGGTGGAGAACGTTAGCATCAGTCTTTTGTAAGAATCAGATGACTCTCTGGTTGCTTGCTAGCTAACTGGGGCTGCCCTTCCTCCGGCAGGAAAGAAGGCATTATTTGATCAGAAATATCCCAGGTAACTATTGGACCAGATTTTCTTGGAGTTCAGTCGAGGCTTTAATCTCCATCTGGAATGGGAGTACCATGGGAGTTGGGACCAGATTGTTGTATAATTCAGTTACGGGTACTTGTGCCTTTGCTTCTAGAAGAAACCCCATGCTCAAGTGCTCCAAAGCTTCTGATGCATCCTCAAACTGGGAATTCTGCCAGGATTTAGTCCCTTATTACCTGTTTCCTACCACATTTGCTCCTGCTGAGTCAGCCTCAAGTAATTGATTATTTCACTTGCTGGATCAGAATTCTCAGCACTGATTTCTCGAAGTCAGATGAAACAGGAGCAGTTACCTGCAAAGTTTTTCATTCTATGACTCCTAATAAAATGGATATGATCTTCATAATTGTCAGTCTGTTTACCTGCTTATTAGAACCATCTGCCTTCTGGTTTATTAAGGCCTGCTGAGAAATGATATGAGGTTGGATTTATGCAGTGGTAAATGTTTCCTATCCTAGAAATCCCTTCTCTTGGTCATCTATACTTTTATGGCACATGAGAATTACTGCAATATGTTCTACATGGGGCTGTCCATCATTATCATGTTGCTTTTATCACATTCTCTCATTTGGTATTTGTGTATTTGAGGATAAATGAAATTTTCACCCATCTGTCTGTCTATTTCACTCATTGTACAGATAAATTAATTTTGTATCTTTTTTATTTCTTTACTTTTTCTCAGTTAATTTTATTCTGTCTTTTCTGCCAACAAGATGGAAATACCATTCTTGGGTTTTTTTCCCCCATTTTTCTAGGTGGAATTGACTGGGCACAGCATTTTTGATTTCACTCACCCATGTGATCATGAAGAAATTCGGGAAAATCTAAGCTTGAAAAATGGTAAATGTTTTTTTTTTTTAAATGTACTTTGTCCCCTGGAGGATTTATTATAATCTTGAAAATGAGTTTTCAGAGTTACATTACATGTATACATTATTTATGGGCAAACAATCCCTGGTTGGTGGTGCAGTCAGGAACTCTTTGGGTTAGTGTGGGCATATCCTCACCCTTTTTTCCCCCTAGTTCTTTCTTCTAGGTTGATAAAAGAGTATCAGGAGAATCCAGCCCTTCTAAACTGGGATGTCTCCCCTTTACCACCAGGTTTCTGGGCTGATCTCTGGTTTGGGGGAACTGGCTTGGAAAGATGGACCTATTCAAATAGGAATTGACTGTATTGAGAAGAATCCTGAATTATAGCAGCCAAATTGTGGTGTGTCTGTGTTGTGAAGCAACAAAGATGTCTTGGTGATGGTATACCAGCCCCAATACCAGTCAGCTGTTATCCAAGGTTCTTCTGAAAGCATTTTGAAAGCCATGTTCCTGGCAAAAATGAATAGAATATCCAGTAACAGCTATACTGAAAAGGAGATATGTGTATCCAGTGCCCCTTCCTGACAAATGTTGCTCAGATCCAATACGTATGGACAGTGGTGGAGAAGGGCTGTACAGTCCTCCCAACCACCACTGCTCACCTTCATTGCTACCAACCATCACCTGTTATTCACGTTCCTAGTCAACATAGATTTAGCACCATCAGAATACTCCTTTCCTCTCTATTTCCCATACCTCCTTAGCTGTTAATCACTTCATCTAGATTCATAGTGGCTTGGGAATTCTGGGAGTAAATGTTCACACATCTTAAAGGTATCCAGGTTGAGAAACTTTGATCTAGAGAGTCAGGAAACTATTGATCCTTGTGAATAATAATGACCTTAGAATGTAACCAACAGAACTGAAAACCTTACTTAGTTAATAATCACTCAGAAAGGTAGCAGGTTTACAGTAATGAAATAGTGAAGCTAGGTAACACTTATAACAAAAGTGATGATTTCCTTAAACCTGAGCTGTCTGCTCATTAAAATCTAATTATTAACAAAGCAATAACTAATTTACCTTGCAACATTTCAATCCTCATGTAAGATGACATCCAAAGTAAAGATTCAAACATTGGAAATTCTGAGAGAAAGTGAGTTCATATATATTTCCAAAGCTAATTTTTTTTTTCCTTAGGTCCAGGTTGTGGGAAAAAAAATAAAGAAATGTCCCTGGAACGTGATTTCTTCATGAGAATGAAATGCACTGTTACTAACAGAGGCAGAACTGTAAATCTCAAATCTGCCACATGGAAGGTAACTTTAGTGACAATGGTTGAAAAATTCACTCTTATTTTTCCCCGTTGTTCTATATTATAACAATATAATTATACAAACAACTTTTACATTTCAGGTCTTGCACTGCACAGGGCAAATTAAGGTCTATAATACCTGCCCTCCTCATGCTCTATGTGGTTTTAAGGAGCCACTCTTATCCTGCCTTATACTGATGTGTGAGCCGATTCAGCATCCTTCCAATACTGATATTCCACTGGACAGCAAGACTTTCTTGAGCCGCCATAGCATGGACATGAAATTTACTTACTGTGATGACAGGTGAAAGAATAATCTCTTTTTTGTTGGGAAACATAAGCAGCCTAGTCTATTTCTAATATGACTGAAGAATTTTTGAAAAAAATAAGATACAGCACAAAGAGAACATGGCAGAGTTCTAGTATATTACACTGGATCATCCAGAGTCTTTTAGTGGGAGAATTATATTCTTGCAAATTGAAAATAGTACCATGGAGGTTGATCTGTACTAACTTTTCTTTTTGTCATGTTATGTTTTCTTTTAATTTGAATATATCCAAAGGGAAAACATTCAAAATTATTATCTCCCTCCTGTAGTCTGAACTGGTACAGCCAACTATATATTCATTCTGTTTCTGGAGGCCTGAAGTTTGGCTTATTCATATGGGGGGAATGGATCACACCTCTTCATTTTACAGAGAAAGATATTGTTCACGAAATACCCCAAATGCTTTTAAAAAAACCTTGTTCTCGAATAAAGAAGATTGGTTTTTTAATGGAAAGATCTCATCAACAGTATCTTCTATAGAATCTTAAATAGAAAAATGCATTTTATTATACCTCATTTGGCCTAATATTCAGATTAAGACCATATAGATTTTTTATTTTCTTCTCTTATTTATTAATAAATTTTATTTGCCACCTGTCTCATGATCACCTGCCATCCAACAATATATAGGAGTTGTATCCCATCAGTCTCGGAACATCAGGTGCAGGCTGGCTATCCTCAACTACTTTTCCTCAAAAATCTGAGCAATAGCTTTATGATGGTTCTTCAAGTAATTATAGCTTCCACATATAGCCAAATGTCACAAAGCCTTAGTACAAAATTTTGCAGGGTCTCCTTTTGCAGTGTGGATCATTTTGAAGTACATAAATACTACTGATACATGCAGGTAAAATTAAGCCAGAGAGTTTTATAGGCACCATGAAACTGCCTGCTTGCCTATAATATCCATTTGTAAAACAATTTGGTGAGGGGGAAGCTTGCCAAGGAGAAGAAAGGAAAATGGGATGTCCACATTCTCTAAGGGATTGAAAGGAAAGGATTGATGACCTTTGATCAAATACTTAGTCACAACCAAACAAAAAAGATGAACCAGACTTATACACACTGAAAGCCAGATAGTTGGGATAACCTCTCACTGCATCCAAAATATAATGGAAGCTTGTAGGTTCTGTTCCTGTGGCAATTATTAATTGCCAAAACCTGATGTCCTTTAGTTATCTACTCCATTTGTATTAATCAGGGATTTTATATTCCTATTGAACAGAAATTGTATTTTGGAAACAATTACCAGAATATTATTCATTCAGGAAAAAAGAATTCATTTTTAGTGTTAGAGGGCACTTGATAACAGCTATATATTTTATTTTTTCAAAACATTAAATATTATTCTTTTAATACCATCAACACATTGTCTCCATAGATAATTCTCACATTTAAGAAAGAAGTTGTAAGAAGTTGAAAGGCATGACAAAGGGAACAAACTGCTCTGAAAAGAAAAAACATTTACCACTAAAACTGGAAATAGAACAACCATGATAACTGAGGCTGTTAAGAAAAGTGTGCTATATATAAGAGGTTAAATACTTGTTTCCCTGAAAATATTTCCAGATTTTAGGATCTGTGAGAATTATAATACTGAAATTCAAATAAAGTGATGAAAATTGTGGCCTGATAGAAAAAATATTTGAAACATTTCATCCTAACTGAGAATTAAGTGATATAAACAGGTGTATGATCAAATCAACAGTTTTTGTGACAGTGTAATTTGAAGAATAATATCATCAATTCTTATTTCTTTGAAAAAAATGATATATTTGGTGTTTGAAAAAGATCTGTCTTTCCTCTCTCAGTGGAGCTAACTTCGTGAACTGCTGCTCCATCCTTGCACAAATGCAAAAATTCCTCATAATGCAGAAAATAAGTTTCATTGGCAGATATTAGTTTATAAATAAAATAATATTTTATGGCAACCCTATAGAGGCTGAGCAGGCTTCTACCCTCCTAACCTTTTGAAAAGCACTGAAGACCTGGCTTTCCTTGCAAGTGCTGGGTGAATGGATTTAATGAGAGATTGTATGTCAGAAATTTAACTTTGATGCCAAATTTTTAATGTTTCCGGTTTAAATAAATGTAATATGATATTGTGCTGTTTTGTTATTGCCATTGTTTTAATTGCTGATTGGGAGCCCCCTGCCCCAAATTTCAATATAAGATGGGTAGCTAAATAAATGTTTCAAATAAATAAATAAAGTGGAGAACTAGGAGCAACATGTAAGTCTGCACCCATCCTGATTAGTCGATCACATGGAGGCAGCATATAGGCACCTGCTGTAATTAAGTTATGAGGTAAAAGAACCAACACTGTTCTTTCCACATAGAAGTAACTATAATTACTGTTGGTAAATAGATGGGTTAGATCTCTTTAGAAGATGGGTTAGAAGTCATACTTTTCTGCATTTACTATTTCTTTCAAGACTAAGAACAACATCTGCTGCCCTCCAATCACCTAGAACTGTTCTAATTCCCCAATTGTTATGGGAGGATTATACATACAGATTTAGATCGCCTTCAGTAAAATCCTTCAGTAGCCTTTGATGCAGTTCATCTGGCATTGGAAGCTTAAATTCATTCAAAATAACTAGGTATTCCCCAAACTTCTTTCTATCTAACTGAAGTTTCAGTCCTATCCCTTCTTAGTTGCCCTTTTGTATCTAGAGTTACATGTTATTAGCATTTTGTTCCCTTTATTGAGCAATTGGTAGGATCTTTCAGTACTCCTGAATACAGCTGAACTGGTCCTGGATTTTTTTATATTCATAGATATGCCTTCAATTACATTCATTTCTAAAATGTAAAATCACAGAAATGAATCTTATTCTTCAATGAAAAACGTCACTGAATGTGATTCCTTCTCCAGATCCTTGCTGATGTTTTGCAACTAATGCATAAGCCTAAGACATTTTGGCCATCTTTCATATTACCAAAAAGAAAAAAGAACAAGTAGCTAAAGTCACACATTCCTGTAAAAACACATTATTTTATATGCATAGTTGCAAATTAAGAAATAATATCTTAAATATCTCACCAGCATTGTAATCAGATGACCTGTATACCTATTTGGTCACTGCTCCAGGTGTTAACTGCTGAACAGCATTTTCAAGCATCTACCTAAATTTTGTTAAAGGGTTTTCAATTTAAAAAAAAAAAATAGCTGAACTGATCTCCAAGCAATCCTTCAAACAGAGGTTGTTGTGAAGTCAAAGGCTATTTTCTGATTTTCCTTCAGGTAAAGAAATATCTTTTGGCATAAATTTTCTTGTCCTTAAAATTTATCATGTCCTGTGGTTTTGCTGCATACCTAAGACCATGCAATACAATCCACATTTTATAGATTTTACCTAAATCTGGGCTTGGCATAAAATTAATCTGTTGAATCTGTATATGAATTGCATAGACAGGAGGGTTTTGTTTATTTGTTTTTTTTATCAATGTTTGCAGTTATAAAAAGGATTTTATACTCATCTATCCTTAATTATATAGCTAAAATGATTGAAGTCAACAAAAGCAGACCTTGCTGCAGAGGGGCTGTGAGTTCAGTTTTATTCTGATAGCAACCAAATTCCTGGACTTTGTAACTCGAGGCAAATGTTGTTTACTGTGGATTTCAACTGATGGTTTGGGGAGTCAAGGGATAAAAAGCAAACCTTCAAACCCAAAGTTTGCAAACAAGATATTAATTCTTGAGTAATGTCTCTCCTTGGATTTTATTTTATTATAAAATGAGTATTTCTCATACTGAAATTTAGCATTTTGGTATGAGAGTAAGCTTTTCTGTTCTTTCTGTGGTGTCGTTTATTTATTTTATATTGGTTTGCAATAGCTGATAGTAAGATAACAATGCTCCCTTCTGCTCAGGACCCTTTGTGAGTTCATGGTTGAGAAAGCTTGCAAGAGGGCTTCTGAAATTCTTTCTAACTTCTTGATGCAAATGGTCATTGAAGGCATCTTCATTTTTTTAAGGATAACTAAGAAAAGGATGTGTTTTCCTTCTTTCCTCTGGTGTTCTCTTCATGTACATTTTCTGTGTCTATCTTCACTGGGAAGCACAGGACAGGTTACCTATCCAAAAGATGCACTGGGTTTGTTTGTTTTTTACTGGAAAGTTTTTCTCTATGTCCTTTTGCCAGATCTGCCCCATTTTTAATTCTGTCTTTCTTAAACTGACTTCTCCCACCATGTCAAATCTCATTTTCAATTATTTTTCAAAAGTTCACTTTCCAGACAACTATAACCAATTTATAGACAGTATTCTGTTCGGTTAGAAAGGCTGGATTTTTGGGTAGGTTTAAGTAGATGTCTTTAGGATTGGGCAAGAGGTATTTGTGATTTTGATTGGAAAGGTTCAAGGCTTGAGATAGTGATTGTCAGCATGCTACAAATGTGCCTTATGTTGTCATAGAAATTAACCAGTGCCAAATCAGTGTTCTCTTTGGTGTGGTAATTAGTAAAACATGAGCTTTATCCAAGTAAACAAGAAAGTAGAAAAAAGAAATTAACGGTTGCCATGCTTTAACTATCTTTCGTATAAAAAGGTATAAAAAGGGAAAGCTATCAGACTATTAAAGTTCTGTTATAATATTATGTAATAGTAGAGTTCCAGTAATTTTTTGTAGTATCTGTTTCCTGACCCCAAAGACTAACACTCACCTGCATACCTCAGTTTGCGATTAATGTACTTTTGACTTCACAATTTTCAATAATCCTGTTTGGTTCTTGCAGATTACACAGCCATTATGTTACAGTCAGCTTGATGAACCTGAAGTCCATCTGAATGAAGAGCATAAAAATAAGCAATGTTTGAAGATCTTTTAATAAGGAAACAACCATTTAAGTTACAAAAGCAATTAGGTTGAGTTGACATTGCTTATGATCCAACAAAATAAAACAGAGGAGAACCCGTGTCTCAGTGCAAAAGCATCTGCTTTCCACAAAGAAGGTCCCAAATTCAGCCCTTGGTTTTAAAAGAATCAGGTGATAGATGATGATGAGTTTCTCCTATGACTCTAAAGCAGAGGTCCCCAAACTTGGCAACTTTAAGACTTGTGGACTTCAACTCCCAGAATTCTGGCTGGCTGGCGAATTCTGGGAGTTGAAGTCCACAAGTCTTAAAGTTGCCAAGTTTGGGGACCTCTGTGCTACAGTATAATTGTCAATCAGCATAGACCCATCTTTCTAATTATTTAGGAAGCCCATTTTTAATAATTTAATAATTAACCTAATAATTTAATAAATTGAATACATTTATTTATTTATTTAAATTATTAAATAAATTTAATCATTAACATAATCATTTAGAGAAGCCTATTTTTTTCCAGACTTCCTATAAGGACTGTTTCAGCACCTGGATTGGAGAATTCCCTCCACCTTCTTGTTTTTCATGCTAAATGAGATATATGGGTGGAAAGTTAATTTAGCCTGAAATAGCTTTTAGGTTATTTGGGACTAAAGTTAAAGTTTTAAGTCTCTACTTAAAATATCTACTGTCTACAACCCCACAGTAGTGACCAGTTTGAATGACACATTAATTCCTTTTCCTTTGACCCAATTAAGCATAGCACATAAACATGATTAGTTAGTTGCTGATCTTTCTCTCAAGACTTTATTTTCCAATACATCAGGGAATATTTTCATAAAATGTGTACATTTTGTGTAATTAAAGCCAAATGTAGAAAGCATGTCATGTCAGCATGTATGTAAGCTTAGTAATGGCTAAACCATCTTCAGCCATGAAACTCAATTGGGTAACTGCATGCCATCACCTCTCTAACTCAGTTACTCTGCTGCCAGCTCTACTAAATCTGTATTGGTTGCAGCCAGAAAGAGTTAAATAACAGCAAACCTACAAAAAAGAAGGTAGTTATCTAAAACTATCTTTTACAATACAGTGTCACTATATAGTGTCAACAAATTTGCCAATCTAGGGCTTCAGATAGGACTTTCTGAGCCCTAATGGTTACACCCAGTCAGTTGAGGTCAGACAGCATATAAATTTAAATTTTAATATATTATTCTTATCCATTGGCTGGAGTCCTTCTAGAACAATCTTTCTCAACCTCAGTGACATTAATACTGACTGGGAAATTCTGTGAGTTGAAGTCCATACATCTTAGCAAGTCTGAGCAAGTCAGATGCCCTCCTATTGATCTATATTTTGTTTTCCCATACAGCGATATGGACATCATCATCTCTTTGGTCCCAGGCATGGGGTTCATGTATTGGAGAATTGCAACAATTATGCTAGGTTTTAATATTTCCCTTTCTGTTTCTAATGACATCACACTGTTGTAACTCCAATCGTTAATGGCAATGAATGATGTTGGAGAAAATATATAAAATGTAGATGAGAGGTCAGTGTCAATTTGACAACATCTTCTGGAGATAGGGGAGATAAATTTGAGGCAGAACTGTCATTTTGCACAGTACAGATAGAGACTCCTAGACATGGAGCCACACACGCAGTAGCATAGGAGTCTGAATACTTTCTTTCAAGCCTGTTGCTGCATCTCTTATCTGTTCGTGAACCATGTGCCACTTGAAAGGGATGAAGTAAATGATACAAGATTGACAGGCCATTTATCATCACATCTGGTGCTTTGTGCCACATGGACCAAGCTAATGTGATTACCATGCCTGCAGTCTGCATGCATTAAGGCTTTAAAAAGCTTGATTCTGAATGTTTTGTAGGTTTCAGAAATAGGCAAAGCTCCACTAGTACGTCTTTCTTAGGCTACTTCAGCAGAGTGTTTCAGGTGGGTCAAAGGGCTGAAGAAGAAACACTTTTAGTACATCATGTTTTATGGGGAGTAGAATAAATTTAACCAATTACAATATTTATTTCTAAAAATTAGCCAAGGCCAGGTTGGTAATTAAAGGCATAGTGCCCCAAGGTTAATGCCGCTTAAAGATGAGCTGAATATTAACAAGAGCATATGGATAGTTTATCCAATTATCAGAAGTCATGATCCTTGGATAATATTTCAATATAATATAAGTCAGGGGTAGAATTTTCCTATTTTCCACTTTGCCTGTTCTTTGAGAACATACCAATTGTCCTCTGACATTTAGGATCTAAACAGCTATTTGCCATCCTGCAGACATGGTCTTAGTGAGAATGAGTGAAAAGGCAATGAAATAACACCTCTTTTGTCCAAAAGATCTTCTAATCCAATAATACATATGATCTTAGTGACATGACATTTTCACAGGATATATGTACGATAAGAAGTGCTTTAAAGGTGTGTGTATTTCAGAGGCTAATGCCAAGTGAAGGAGGCTTGCTGCAGGTTGAAAAGCTAAGATTAAAATAAAGTGATGTATAAAATGACTAAAGTACATAATGTTATCTTTCAGCACCAGAGAAAATTTCCAAAGTTCCTGAATGGTACTTATTCTAACATTTTAAAAGACAGTCACATTAAATGCTAATAACCCAGCTACCCTGCAATAGACTGTATTTGGAAAATACACACCCTGTTGAATGTCTGTTATAGTCCTGAGACTTGCTCATATAAAAGTGCACGTGTTTGGGAAATCAGTAATTGCCTTAATTCTGCATTGATGTGACTTGGCATTTCCCAAAAAAGAAGTTAGGATGACCAATGTCAGAGTTGGACAAAGAGACAAGATACTGATAGCATATATAAAAATGAAATAGGGTTACAGCAGTAAAACTGCAATCTTAAGCGATATTACTTAGAAGTTCTAATTACTGGATCTTACTCCTGCATTAACTGAATTGAAATGAAAAATTTACATATTTAATAACTATTATTATTGTTGTTGTTGTTGTTTGTTACTTGGTCACCAAGATGTTCAGACTAGATTTGGCATTTTAAAGTATCTATTGAGTCCTTCCCAAGGACCTGGGATATGGAGATGTTGATGTTTCATGGTATTAAAGGTATCATCACAAGGTGTAAGCTGTTCTGGATAAAGCTGTCTTTTGCAATTGCCTGATGGTACTCCAGTTATTTTGGGATTGCACCCAAGGCACTTATTATTATTGGAATAACCTTTGATTTCAACTGCCACCATTCTTCTTTATCTATTTGCTTTTTATTTTGTTATCTTCCCCAGTTCTTTCTGTTCTATTCTGCTGTCTCCAGATATTGCCACATCCACTATTTATTATGTATGTTATTATTATTGCAATTTAAGTCATTCCACACATTATACCATGAAAATTTATACATTATTACATGGCAAAATCAGACTACTCATCTAAGTAACCACCAAATGAACACATAACAATGAACCCCATTTTTGTTCTTTAACATGTTTTGGCAAGCTTATGTTTGTCATTAATCAAAAAACAGTATCTCTCTGTTTCATTGACTGTTGAAGATAATTGCCATGAGAGCATTGCATTGCAACCAGCAACCCATGTACCTAAGAAAGCAAGACAACTAAACTATATAGAGAATGTTTAATGATGACTTTGCAGAGTTTCCAATGGAGCTGCAAGGTTCATAGCTTCCTGGCTTCTGAATCCCAGCTCTGAATCTTCCCTGCTCTCTGTTGAAGCAAGCATTATAGCACCTACCACCATTCTCCATGCTTTAATTACAATAGGGAAGACGGTTGTCTTCTTTGCACAGTCCCTGTATATTTTTCTCCTTCTGAAACGCAAATGTAGTGAGCAAATGCTTGGAGGAAATTATGATTATCCTGTGGGTCAGCTGGATGGACTTTCTACTTTCTTCTTTCCTCAGTTACCAACCACAATTCACAAGATCTTATAGGTGCAAAACTGCTACAGGGAATAGAAGGGCAAAACTAGTGTCTGAGTGAAAGTGTCCTTTAATTGCATGAAAAGAGGGAAAAGAAGAAGAAAAAGAAAAGCCAGACTCATTCAGGGCAGCACAAAATCACAATCCTTGTGAGAATAATGACAGTGTTACCGTCATTAGAGATAATGACAACTACGTGCTCACAGGCAGAGGAGTCTCTGCATTTGTTCTAAGGTTTTATTTCCTGGCTTTGTGAGTTTAACGTCAACTAGGAATGATGCAGTTCAAATGGGAGGGAGTAACCTTATTGCAGTCTTTTCATTTCACAGTTTTTTTTAAAGGGTTTATCCAATTATACTATACAGATAATACGATTCATGTGCCTGACGTAGATATGATCAAAACTATACACAATGTTAACAAGGTTATCCTGATATGTTGAGGAGAAGGAGGAGAAAAAGCCTTTGTTTTTAATGATGGCAATTATTTAATATAGGATACATGTTATATTTAATAAAAGATAATCCTATGTATGTGATTTTTGAACCAATCTTCACAGCACCACTGATTTGTAATCTCGCACTTATTTTTACATTGATGATGCAAGGTTCAGAATCACTGTGTGAAAATCTTTGTGGAATTTATGCTAGGAAGCATTATTGCATAAACTAGCAGATGACTGTCATGGAGATCTGGGACAACCTCACTGTTAGTTTCTTCCTTAGTATTTGTTTGTTTAATTTTTGCTTTAGTAAAGGAAATACCAAAAACAATGAGCTAATTCCTAATGAAAAATTCCAACTGAAAAAGTCAACAGTATATAAATTATGAAACCTCAAAGAGGAACAATAGCCAAAAGTTCAATTTTTAATTCAATATTTTATTAAATTCCACCTCACTCCATGGCTTTCTTCCAGTTAGTTGTTTCAAGAGTAATCAGAGCTATAGTTATTATCCCGAGACATGAATGCTACTTCATTTTTTATCTAGGGATAAGAAATAATCAAAATATAAATCAAATATGATCCTCCTCAGTTTGCAAATGCCTCTATTCCATATCTCTTTGAAGTTCTCGGTGGAGTCCCATTATGCAGGTTTTATTGATAATGTAATATAAATGACAAGCAATAGTTTGGAAACTTGGGGTTAAAGCTTATCATAGGTGACTGTAATTTAGGTGCAATGTTTGTACCATGGTCAAGTAAAAATGATATTATGTGAGAGGGGGAAAAAATATAATCATTGGCAACAGTTATGAAAAATTTGTCTGATGATAGCTTGGAGTCTGGATTTTAATTCCTAATCATAAATACTCTGGAGACTTACCCATTTTGTCACCTAAGCGTTCTTAGAATAGAAGATAGGAGATGCCGTACAAATCTACAAAACATTACATCTGCTTATTCAGGAACCCTTACTAATGCTAGGTTAAGACTACAGATTGGACCGACATGTCAGATAATGCATTAAACAGCTCTTGTTTTAAATGAAATTTGTGTTACATGCACTTGTCTGGATTATCCAGCACTTGATTACCACTTCTGTAGATTTGGCAAGAATAGATTACAGGTATAATGCATTCAATCTTTTCTTCTTGTAGGGTTTGTGTTTATATATATATATATAAAAACAACTATATATATATATATGGATCTTTGGTTATTCGGGTTTTCTCCCGTGTAGAATTGGAAGTATCTAGGCAACGTTTCGAGTGTTTTCCGATGAAGTCTCATTCATATCTTTCAAGGCTTGTTTTCTTCAGCTGCTGTGCTACTTTGAGAAGCAGCAGAGTGAAGAAACAAAGCTGAAGATGATGAATGGACTTGTCATCGAAACGTTGCCTAGATACTTCCAATTCTACGCGGGAGAAAACCCGAATAACCAAAGATCCACATACAAATACTCGGAAAACCCTCCAGAAAACAACTATATCTATATTATATATATATATAATACACATATATACTACATACAAACACACATACATACATACATAATACAATACTACATACATACATAAACATACATATATATATTATATATATATATATATTATATATATATTATATATATAATAAGTAAGTGTGCTGTTTACAGCCTTCCTGCGGTATTATCCACGTCAATTGTTTAGTTCTGTTTAAAGTTGGGTAGCAAAGTTTCAGCTAAATCCCATCTGGCATCATCAGGCTTCCTGTATGGAAGTGTGAGACAACACTTCATCCAGAAGCCTGATAATGCAGATGGGAATTTCTGCTGAAACGTTGCTACAATTTTAAAGAACTACAATGACGTGGGATACATACCGAAGGAACTAAACAGCAAAATGTAAGTCCCGCGAGAGCTTAAAAAAAAATATATATATACTGTTTTGGTTATTCGCGTTTCTCCACGTAAAGTTGGAAGTATCTAGGCAATCGTTTCGATGAAGTCTCATTCATCATCTTCAGGCTTGTTTCTTCAGCTCTGTGTTCTCAGCGTATGTGAGCTTGGCAGCTGCTTCTTCCTTTTAACTGCCTAGTAGGGGTGTGGTTGATTGGGTGGGGGCTTGACTGTTGGTTCTGATTGGGTGGAGGTGTGTTTTCTCATTGGTTGGGGGTTTGGCTGTGTTCTATGGTAGGGGGGTTGGCTGTGTTCTGATTGGCTGGGGGTGGTGTTTCTGTTAGGTGGGGGCTTGGTTGTGCTCAGGTTATCCTTAGTTGCTGGGAAGATTTGAGCTGGTGACTGTGATCCTGTTGTTTGGCTTCATGTTCGTGGGTCATAGCCAATCTTATGGTGGGAGTAGTTCGCTCTCTTGTATGGGTCAGAGGGTCTTGAAGCGGGTCGTGGCAACGCACGAACATGAAGCCAAACAACGGATCACAGCTCCACCAACTCAAATCCCACAGCAACTAGACTAACCTAGAAACCAAGCCCCCCTAACAAGAACACACCTCCAGCCAATCAGAAACAGCCAAACCCCCCTACCAAGTCAGAAACAGCCAAACCGTCCCAACCAATGAGAACACACCTCCACCAAATCAGAACACAGTCAAGTCCACCAATCAACTCACACCCACTAGCAGTTAAAAGGAAGAAACAGCTGCAAGCTCACATACTCTGAGAAGCAACAGAGCTGAGAAACAAGCTGAAGATGATGAATTGAGACTTCATCGAAACGTTGCCTAGATTCTTCCAATTTTTACAACGGGAGAAAACCCCGAATAACAAAGATCACATACCAAATCCCGCAAACCTCAGAAAACAAATATATATCTAATATACATAGATATAATATACATAATTATTATATTTGTTTTTTTAAGTCTCGCGGGGTATTACATTGTTGCTGTTTAGCTTCCCTCGGGTATTATCCCACGTCATTGTAGTTCTGTTAAAGTTTAGCTCAAATTGTTAGTTTGCTGTTAAAGTTGTACAACGTTTCAGCGAATGATAAACATGATTTCAACATGATGGCAAGATGAGATTCTGCTGAAACGTTGCTACAACTTTAACAGAACTACAATGAGGCTTAGGCAACTTTAACAGAAACTACAATGCCGTGGGATAATACGCGAAGGAAGCTAAACAGCACATATATATATATATATATATATATATTATATATATATATATATAGTATGTGTGTGTGGTGTGGTGTGTGTGTGTGGTTGTGTGTGTGTGTGTGTGTGTGTGTGTGTGTGTGTGTGTGTGTGTATGTTTATATGATATATATATATGTCTGTGTGTGTCTGTGTGTGTGCTGTTCAGCTTCCTGTCGGGTATTATCCCACGTCATTGTAGTGCTTTTTTAAAAGTTGTAGCCGTTCAGCATGAATCTCATCTGCCATCATCAGGCTTCTGTACTGAGTTTTGGGTTATGTGGGTCAGGGTCTCACAGCCGTTGGTTTTAAATTTGAGGCTAAACCTATTATTGTGGCAGATGTTTTTTTTTCTACATCCTGATTGGTTGGGAGTCTTTTGGTCTGTGTTTAATGGACTTGGAGTTTGTTTGATGGGTGTCTTCTGGTTTCTTCTGTCTGTTTTGTGGCTTTGATTGGCGGCAAACTCTCTCTGTGTTGGAGCTTCAGTGCAGCTTGGCTTGTGTGAAAGGATGGCTATTATCTATTAGGAAGCAGGTTTTCATCTGGGTGCTGGGTGGGGGTGTTTGAGCTGGGAGATATCAGAGGGAGTCTGTTTGTGCGCAGGTGATTTTGCTGGCTTTGTGGTGTGGAGATTTTCAATTTGAGAGTGTCAGGCTTCAAATGATTGACAGTCCTGGTGGAACATCTTTCTATTCATGCCTTTCAGGTCTTTTTTCATCTCTCTGGCTTCTCTGATCGATTCTGTGGCTGGGGTTTTTCCTAATAGTGGCTAGGGTTTTATGCATTGAAGTTGATGTTGTGACCTGTGGTTTTAATGTGTTGGACTGTGAGGACGTGTGTCCAGCTTTTTTTTTACTGCTTTTTGTGTTCATCCAGGCGGGTACTGTCAATCATTTGGAAGCCTGCACTTTCAAATAGAAATAAAAAAAGATTCCACACCACAGCCCAGGCAAACACCTGGGACAACAGACTCCCTCTGATACCTTCCAGCTAAACACCCCCAACAGCACCAGATGAAACCTGCTTCCTAATAGATATAGCCATCACTTTCACACGAAGCCTTTAAGCTGCTGAAAGCTCCAGTGCAGAAGGAGGAGAAGTGTTGCCAGATCAAACCACAAAACAGAAGAAGAAACAGAACACCAATCAAACAAACTCCATAACAAGACTCCCAACAATCAGGATGTAGAAAAAAAAATCTGCACAATATAGGCTAGCCTCAAAATTTAAAACCCAACGGCTGTGAGACCTGACCACATACAAATTCGTACAGAAGCCCTGATGATGGAGATGAGATCTGCTGAAAACGTTGCAACACTTTAAAAGCACTAAATGACGTGGGATAATACCCCGAAGGGAAGCTGAACAGCAACACATGTAAGTAACCACGAAACTTAAAAAAAAAAAAACATATATATATATGTATGTATGGTTAATGTAATGTATGTATGAATGTAATGTATGTATGTATGTTACTGTATATTTGTTTTTTTTTTTCTGTATTTAGTTCGTAGAACTAAATAGAGCTGAAATGATGGCAGATGAGATTCCTGCCAAAAAACGTTGCTTCAACTTAAAAGCACACCTAAATGAGTGGGATAATACCTGAAGGAAGCTGACAGATACATGTAAAGTAAAGAAAACTTAAGAACTGATAGATAGATAATAGATAGATAGATAGATAGATAGTAGATAGATAGATAATAGATAGATAAGATACGATAGATTAGATAAGATATAGATTAGATATAGATATAGATAATAATTTTATATTTATTTATTTATTTTATAAAGGATCACTGAATTACGTTTGGATTATCATCCTGAGGAGCTGCTGGTTCGTTTGCATATTGATTCTATCATGCACTGGATCTGAGAATATGATCAAAAGTATCAAACTGTAAGTCACATGCAAAACTATAATTATTAGGTTGAAGCCATGAATTGAAATATGTAATTCTAGTCGCCAGGATGATGATTGGTGAGGATGAGGATGATGATGGGATGTAAAAATGTGGCTAGCTCAGCAACATCATACATTTAGAAGATTTTCGTTGATACCCTGGATTCTGGCAGATCCGTATCAATCATCAGTGCAGTCAATAATATTTGTGATGCATTTTTTAATGTTTCAGTGATGAAGTTTCACATTTAATGAATAAAAGTATATAATCATCATATCATCACTTAGACTATGAGCCTTATGTCTCTTTCACAGAAGCTGTCAGGGACTCAGTTGGAGGTGTATTTCTACAGATATTGTATATGAGGGCTACTGTTAATGTCTCTAATCCTGGAATGATGATTCGGAAAATGATTTGAAATTGATTAATGTTGAGAACCAGTTGACCATAAATAATTTCAAGAAAACAAAAAGCTGGAAGGGCCAATTTTTTATAGTAACTTGTGTATCTATGTTGTCCACTATTGGTCAAGAGAGAATGCACTGGGCCAGCGCTTAAACAAATTGTCTCTTTCTTCTTATTTGAGGGGGAGGAGTTTTAGTGTTTAAAAAACTATTTTATCTATAATCAAAAAAAAAATGGGGCAGTGCATAAGTCCTTGAAACCCTATCAATTAAGCATATCCCACATGGAAGATCCCTCTGCTTGCAACTGCATTTTTTGCATATAGCATAAAATAGGTTTTTAACACTAAAATCTCCCCTCAATAAAAGAAGAGACATTTGTTTAATCCTGCCATGTGCATCTCTTCTTGACATAGTGACAAACAGTAATCACAAGTTACTATAAAAAAATTGGCCCTTCAAGCTTTTTGTTTTTTCTTAAATTATATGGTCACTGGTTCTCACTTAATCATTTTCAAACTCATTTTCCGAATCATCATTCACAGGGAATTCGAGAATAACAGGTACCTCTATACAGATATCTGTAGAAATACACCTCCAACTGGAGTCTGAACAGCTTCTGTGAACGAGACATAAGGCTCATAGTCTAAGTGATGATGATGATATTAAAATACTTTTACTTCATTAAATGTGAAACTTAGCTCAACTGAACTTTAAGAAATGATCCAAATAGTTATTGATGCCTGATTGATTGATACGGGATGCTGCAGCAATCCTAGGTACTCCAACGAAATTCTCTTAAGATGTATGATGTTCTGAGTAGCACAGTTTTTTACAATCCTCATCAAATCAATCCTCATCCTCACCATCATCAGTCTGGCGACTAGAGTCATATTCAATTCATGCTTCATAATAATTATAGTTTTTTTGCATGTGACTTACAGTTTTGAATGACTTTGATCATATTCTCAGAATAACAGTGCATGATACGAATTCATATGCAGAACGACCCAGCAGCTCTCAGGATGATTATCAACTAATTCAGTGATCCTTTTATAAAATAAATAAATAAATTATAAAACTTAATCTATATCTATATTATACTCTTATATCTATATCTATTATCTATCTATCTATCTATCTAATCTATCTATCTATCTACTATCTATCTATTATCTATTTATTCTATCTGTCAGTTTTCTTAAGTTTTTCATGGTATTACATGTATGCTGTTTCAGCTTCCTTCAGGTTTTCACGTCATTGTAGTTGTGCTTTTTTAAAGTTGAAGAACGTTTTTGGGCAGATCTCTCTCCATCATAGGCTTCTGTATTGTTTCGTACGACTAAATACAGAAAAAAAAACAAATATACATAGCATACATACATACATACATTCATAATCATACATACATACACTACATATATAATATGTTTTTTTTTAAGTTTTCGTGGGTACTTAACTGTGTGCTGTTCAGCTTCCTTCGGGTATTATCCCACGTCATTGTGTGCTTTTAAAGTTGTTGCAACGTTTCGCAGAATCTCATCTGCCATATCAGGCTTTCTGTACTGAATTTGTATGTGGGTCAGGGTCTCATACAGTCCGTTGGTTTTAAAATTTGAGGCTAGCCTATTATTGTGGCAGGATGTTTTTTTCTACATCCTGATTGGTTTGGGAGTCTGCGGTCTGTGTTTATGGACTTGGAGTTTGTTTGATTGTGTTCCTGTTTCTTCTGTCTGTTTTTTGTGGATTTGATTGGCTGGCAACACTCTCTCCTTCTGCACTGGCGGCTTTCACGTGCAGCTTGGTTCGTGTGAAAGGATGGCTATTATCTATTAGGAAGCCAGGTTTCATCTGGGTGCTGGTGGGGGGGTGTTTTGAAGCTGAGGTATCAGAGGGAGTCTGTTTGTGGCCCAGGTGTTTGCCTGGCTTGTGGTGTGGAGATTTCTATTTGAAGAGTGAGGCTTCCAAATGATTCGAGCATACCCGCCTGGATGAACACAAAAAAAGCAGTAAAAAAGCTGAACACACTCCTCCACTAGTCAACCACATTAAAAACCACAAGGTCACAACATCACTTCATGGCTATAAAACGCTAGCCATTATAGAAACCCCAGCACAGAATCATCAGAGAACCTAGAGATGAAAAAGACCTGAAAGCATGATAGACGAGATGATTCACAGACTGTCAAATCATTTGGAAGCTGCATCATCAAATTGAAAGATCTCCACACCACAAGCAGGCAAACACTGGGGCACAAACAGACTCCTCTGATATTCAGCGCGCAAACACCCCCACCAGGCAACCAGATGAAACTGGACCTTCCTAATAGATAATAGCCATCCTTTCACACGAGCAAGCGCACTGAAAGCCTCCAAAACAGGAAGAGAGTGTTGCCAGCAATCAATAGCCACAAAACAAGACAGAAGAAACAGAAAAACAAACACCGCCAAGTCCAATAAACACAGACCAAGACTCCCAACCAATCAGGATGTAGAAAAAACATCCTGCCACAATATAGGTTTAGCCTCAAATTTAAAACCAACGGCTTGTGAGACCCTTGACCCACATATCAAACTCAGTACAGAAGCCTGATGATGGCAGATGAGAATTCTGCTGAACACGTTGCTACAACTTTTAAAAGCACTTACAATGACGTTGGGATAATACCCGAAGGAAGCTGAACAGCACACACACAGACACACACAGACATATATATAAATACATATACATACATACACACACACACACACACACACACACACACACACACACACACACACACCACAACACACACACACACACACATATATATATATATATATAATATATATATTATATATATATATATATATGTGCTGTTTTAGCTTCCTTCGGGTAATTATCCCACGTCATTGTAGTTCTGTTAAAGTTGTAGCTCTTGTAGTTCTTCGTTAAAGTTGTAGCAACGTTTCGCAGAATCTCTCTGCCATCATGTTGAAATCATGTTTCATCATTCGCTGAAACGTTGCTACAACTTTAACAGAATACATGAGCTACAACTTTAACAGAATACAATGACGTGGGATAATACCCGAAGGAAGCTAAACAGCACAAATGTAAGTACCCGCGAGAGCTTAAAAAAACAAATATATATATATGTATGTATATATCTATGTATTATAGATATATATTTGTTTTCTGAGGTTTTTGCGGGTATTGTATGTGGATCTTTGGTTATTCGGTTTTCTCCCGTGTAAAATTGGAAGAACTAGGCAACGTTTCGATGAAGTCTCATTCATCATCTTCAGGCTTGTTTCTTCAGCTCTGTGCTTCTCAGAGTAATGTGAGCTTGCAGCTGCTTCTTCCTTTTAACTGCTAGTGGGGTGTGACTTGATGGGTGGGAGCTTGACTTGTTTCTGATTGGGTGAGGTGTGTTTCATTGGTTGGGGGTTGGCTGTGTTCTGATTGGTAGGGGGGTTGGCTGTGTTCTGATTGGCTGGAGGTGTGTTCTGTTTAGGTGGGGCTTGGTTGTGCTCAGGTTAGTCTTATTGCTGGGGATTTGAGTTGGTGAGCTGTGATCTGTTGTTTGGCTTCATGTTGTGGTTGGTTGCCACGACCCGCTTCAAACCCCTCTGACCCATACAAAGAAGCGAATGACTCCCACCATGAAGATGTGGCATGACCACGAACATGAAGCCAAACAACAGGATCAAGCTCACCAGCTCAAATCTTCCAGGCAACTAAGACTAACCTGAGCACAACAAGCCCCCACTAAACAGAACACACCCCCAGCCAATCAGAACACAGCCAACCCCCCTACCAATCAAACACAGCCAAACCCCAACCAATGAGAAACACACCTCCACCATAGAAACCACAGTCAAGCCCCCACCAATCAACTCACACCCCACTAGCAGTTAAAGGAAGAAGCAGCTGCAAGCTCACATTACTCTGAGAAGCACAGAGCTGAAGAAACAAGCCTGAAAGATGATGAATGAGACTTCATCGAAACATTGCCTAGATACTTCCAATTTTACGTGGGAGAAACCCGAATAACAAAACATATATATATAGTTTTTTTTAAGCTCTCGCGGGTATTACATTTGTGCTGTTTAGCTTCCTTCGGGTATTATCCACGTCATTGTAGTTCTGTTAAATTGTAGCAACGTTTCAGCAGAATCCCATCTGCCATTTCAGGCTTCTGTATGGAAGTGTGTTCACACTTCCATACAGAAGCCTGATGATGGCAGATGGGATTCTGCTGAAACGTTGCTACAACTTTTAACAGAACTACAATGACGTGGGATAATACCCGAAGGAAGCTAAACAGCACATATATATATATATATTATATATATATATATATATATATATATATATATATAATATATGTATGTATGTAGTTATGTATGTATGTATGTATGTATGTATGTAGTATTATGTATGTAGTGTTTGTATGTATGTATATATGTGTATATATATATATATATATAGATATATTTGTTTTCTGAGGTTTTCGCGAGTATTTGTATGTGGATTTTGGTTATTCGGGTTTCTCCCGCGTAGAATTGGAAGTATTAGGCACGTTTCGATGAAGTCTCATTCATCATCTTCAGGCTTTGTTTCTCAGCTTCTGTGCTTCTCAAAGTAGCACAGAGCTGAAGAAACAAGCCTGAAGATGATGAAATGAGACTTCATCGAAACGTTGCCCTAGATACTTCCAATTCTACACGGAGAGAAAACCCGAATAACCAAAGATCCATATATATATATAAGTTGTTTTTATATATATATATATAAACACAAACCTACAAGAAGAAAAGATTGAATGCATTATACCTGTAATCTATTCTTGCCAAATCTACAGAAGTGGTAATCAAGTGCTGGATATCCAGACAAGTGCATGTAACACAAATTTCATTTAAAACAAGAGCTGTTTTAATGCATTTATCTGACATGTCGGTCAATTGTAGTCTTAAACCTAGCATTGTAAGGGTTCCTGAATAAGCAGATGTAATGTTTTGTAGATTTTGTACGGCATCTCCTATTCTTCTAATTTAAGAACGCTTAGGTGACAAAATGGGTAAGTCTCCAGAGTATTTATGATTAGGAATTAAAATCCAGACTCCAAGCTATCATCAGACAAATTTTTCATAACTTGTTGCCAATGATTATATTTTTTCCCCCTTCAACATAATATCATTTTTACTTGACCATGGTACAAACATTGCACCTTAAATTACAGTCACCATGATAAGCTTTAACCCAAGTTTCCAAACTATTGCTGTCATCTTATATTACATTATCAATAAACCTGCTAATGGACTCCACCGAGAACTTCAAAGAGATATGGAAAATAGAGGCATTTGCAAACTGAGGAGGATCATATTTGAATTTATATTTGATTATTTCTTATCCCTAGATAAAAAATGAAGTTAGCATCATGTCTCGGGAATAATAATAAGCTCTGATTACTCTTGAAACAACTAACTGGAAGAAAGCCATGGAGTGAGGTGGAATTTAATAAAAATATTGAATTAAAAATTGAACTTTTGGCTATTGTTCCTCTTGAGGTTTCATAATTTATATACTGTTGACTTTTTCAGTTGGAATTTTTCATTAGGAAATTAGCTCATTGTTTTTGGTATTTCCTTTACTAAAGCAAAAATTAAACAAACAAATACTAAGGAAGAAACTAACAGTGAGGTTGTCCCAGATCTCCATGACAAGTCATCTGCTAGTTTATGCAATAATGCCTTCCTAGCATAAATTCCCACAAAGATTTTCACACAGTGATTCTGAACCTTGCATCATCAAATGTAAAAATAAGTTGCGAGATTACAAATCAGTGGTGCTTGTGAAGATTGGTTCAAAAATCACATACATAGATTATCTTTTTATTAAATATAACATGTATCCTATATTAAATAATTGCCATCATTAAAAAAAAGGCTTTTTTTCCTCCTTCTCCTCAACATATCAGGATAACCTTGTTAACATTGTGTATAGTTTTTGATCATATCTACGTCAGGCACATGAATCGTATTATCTGTATAGTATAATTGGATAAACCCTTTAAAAAAACTGTGAAATGAAAAGACTGCAATAAGGTTACTCCCTCCCATTTGAACTGCATCATTCCTAGTTGACGTTAAACTCACAAAGCCAGAATAAAACCTTAGAACAAATGCAGAGACTCCTCTGCCTGTGAGCACGTAGTTGTCAATTATCTCTAATGACGGTAACACTGTCATTATTCTCACAAGGATTTGTGATTTTTGCTGCCCTGAATGAGTCTTGGCTTTCTTTTCTTCTTCTTTTCCCTCTTTCATGCAATTAAAGGACACTTTCACTCAGACACTAGTTTTGCCTTTCTATTCCTGTAGCAGTTTTGCACCTATAAGAATCTTGTGTGAATTGTGGTTGGTAAACTGAGGAAAGAAGAAAGTTAGAAATCCATCCAGCTGACCCACAGGATAATCATAATTTCCTCCAAGCATTTGCTCACTACATTTGCGTTTCAGAAGGAGAAAATATACAGGGACTGTGCAAAGAAGACAACCGTCTTCCCTATTGTAATTAAAGCATGGGAGAATGGTGTTAGGTGCTATAATGCTTGCTTCAACAGAGAGCAGGGAAGATTCAGAGCTGGGATTCAGAAGCCAGGAAGCTATGAACCTTGCAGCTCCATTGGAACTCTGCAAAGTCATCATTAAACATTCTCTATTATAGTTTAGTTTGTTTGCTTTCTTAGTACATGGGTTGCTGGTTGCAATGCAATGCTCTCATTGGCAATTATCTTCAACAGCAATGAAACACAGAGAGATACTGTTTTTTGATTAATGACAAACATAAGCTTGCCAAAACATGTAAAGAACAAAAATGGGGTTCATTGTTATGTGTTCATTTGGGTTACTTAGATGAGTAGTCTGATTTTGCCATGTAATAATGTAATAAATTTTCTGGTATATGTTGTGGAATGACTTAAATTGCAATAATAATAACATACATAATAAATAGTGGATGTGGCAATATCTGGAGACAGCAGAATAGAACAAAAGAACTGGGGAAGATAACAAAAATAAAAAGCAAATAGATAAAGAAGAATGGTGGCAGTTGAAATCAAAGGTTATTCAATAATAATAAGTGGCCTTGGGTGCAATCCCAAAATAACTGGAGTACCATCAGCAATTGCAAAGACAGCTTTATCCAGAACAGCTACACCTTGTGATGATACCTTTAATACCATGAAAACATCAACATCTCCAATATCCCAGGTCCTGGGAAGGACTCAATAGATACTTTAAAATGCCAAATCTAGTCTGAACATCTTGGTGACCAAGTAACAAACAACAACAACAACAATAATATGTTATTAAATATGTAAATTTTTCATTTCATTCAGTAATTGCAGGAGTAAGATCCAGTAATTAGAACTTCTAAGTAATACGCTTAAGATTGCAGTTTTACTGCTGTAACCCTATTTATTTTTATATATGCTATCAGTATCTTGTCTCTTTGTCCAACTCTGACATTGGTCATCCTAACTTCTTTTTTGGGAAATGCCAAGTTCACATCAATGCAGAATTAAGGCAATTACTGATTTCCCAAACACGTGCACTTTTATATGAGCAAGTCTCAGGACTATAACAGACATTCAACAGGGTGTGTATTTTTCCAAATACAGTCTATTGCAGGGTAGCTGGGTTATTAGCATTTAATGTGACTGTCTTTTAAATGTTAGAATAAGTACCATTCAGGAAACTTTGAAATTTTCTCTGGTGCTTGAAAGAATAACATTATGTACTTTAGTCATTTTTATACATCACTTTATTTTAATCTTAGCTTTTTCAACCTGCAGCAAGCCTCCTTCACTTGGCATTAGCCTCTGAATACACACACTTTAAAGCACTTCTTTATTCGTACATATACTCCTGTGAAAAATGTCATGTCACTAAGATCATATGTATTATTGGATTAGAAGATCTTTTGGACAAAAGAGGTGTTATTTCATTGCCTTTTCACTCATTCTCACTAAGACCATGTCTGCAGGATGGCAAATAGCTGTTTAGATCCTAAATGTCAGAGGACAATTGGTATGTTCTCAAAGAACAGGCAAAGCGGAAAATAGGAAAATTTCTACCCCTGACTTATATTATATTGAAATATTATCCAAGGATCATGACTTCTGATAATTGGATACTATCCATATGCTCTTGTTAATATTCAGCTCATCTTTAAGCGGCATTAACCTTGCGGGCACTATGCCTTAATTACCAACCTGCCTTGGCTAATTTTTAGAAATAAATATTGTAATTGGTTAAATTTATCTACTATCCCATAAAACATGATGTACTAAAAGTGTTTTTCTTCAGATTCTAGCACTTACAGCCACCGGAATACACTCTAGAAGTAATGACACAGAAGGACACGTTACTAGGGAGCTGAGCTTTTGCCTTTTTCTGGAACCTACAAAACATTCAGCACTCAGAATTTACTTAAAAGCATATCAATCGATCGAGACGCGATACGCTATCCACTCACGATACTAGCTATGCTCGCAAGTGGTATACATGATAGCAT
>BHFT01008820.1:0-18348 GCA_004320025.1 Laticauda laticaudata
AGCGTATGAAACACGTATGCAGTGAGTACACAATGGATGCATAGCATTTTCCAATGGATGGCAAGCTTTTTTTAATGCTTTACATCCTCTTTGCATCTGTTGGTGCAGTGGGACTGGGGCTTTAGTTTGTTTATTAAATTTATATACCACCCATCTCCCTGATAGGGCAACTCTGGGAAACTTACAGAACATAAAAAGATAAATAGAAGTTCAGTTAATGAAAAAGAAAAGTATGAATATGAAAAAAAAAAATTATGCAGAAAATCAGAGTCAAGGAGATAGATGGGATGGAGGTGAGGTCTTCTTACCCTGTCAACCACTTCCAGTGTGAGCTCCCCTTCAGGGCCCCAAGCTAACCAGCAGAACCAAGTTTTAACACCTTTCAGCCAAATGAGTGGAAGCAATTCTCACCTCCAGTGTGGAAAAGGCTCTTTTCCTCAACCCTGCCTGCTGGAATTTCTTCGTATATGGCATCTACCAACAGGCCTCTTCCACTGACACAAGTTGGGCAGACTATTCCCATTGGGGTGAGATGGCTTCTCAGATGTCCTGGATCTGGGCCATATGGGTTTTATTGGACCTGGTAAATTGGACCTGGTAAAGAATGAATCTCATGCAAGAATGATGTTATATGTGTCACTCTGTATGTTCCTAGACTCTTGGATTCCACAGTGACCTCTTGGGCCTGCCATTCATCCTATTCTGTCCCAGGGCTAGGACAGGAACTCTGACACATACCTGTCCTTAACTTAGATGTTTTGGATGATGTTCAACGTATTCTGGATCTGGGAAGTTTTGGTAGCAGAGGATGCAAGATTATATACTCGTCATGTTTTCTAAAACTAAATCCATACAATATGTGTCCCAACTATTTGTCAATTTCATTTCTTCCTCCATGTTTTTTCCTCTCTGTTAACACACTGTGTAGTGCCTGATTTTGTGGCATTCATGTCTCCCAGATTAATCCTTTTCAAGGTTTCCTAGCAACAATCAGAGCACCAGCCTTTTGCAATAAAAGAAATGTTATGTGTTATTTGGAAGGTATGTTAGGTTTCACACACTCTCTCTGCGCCCTCCTCAGTTCACATTCTGCCCCTTTCCCAATGTGCCTCTTGTCAAGACAAATAAAAAGTAATAGCAGTTTGTTTGAGTGCTATTCCCTCCTGAACCATCTATTTCTAAGAAAAGGAATTTGGGAGAGTAAGTAGTCAGGTAGAATTCATTTAGTCATCTAGCAAGAGAAATAATTTTAAGGATCTTGTTTGGCTTTGAGTTTGTTTTTGACATAATGGAATAGAATGCAAATTTTAAAACAAGGATAGGAGAGGATCTTCCAGGTAGCTTTCATTATGGGGAAAAAAACCTTGAAACACTTGCATTAGGGGAGAAGGCAGAAAATTTAGTTTGCATTAAGTCATGACATATATGTTTATAAAGGATGAACCTACAGTAGAGAAAGAAAGAGATGATTTAAAGGGCTGGATTATACCATACACATAATTCACTAGACTAGAAGATAATAGCAGGCTTATTATATATACAGTTAGTCCTTGACTTGCAACCATAATTGAATCTGGAATTACAGTCACAAGTTATACTGATTGTTAAGTGAGTCATCATGTGACTTACCTGATTTTACAACAACTTTTTGTGGCAGTTGTTAAGCAAATGCTGTGATCATTAATTAAATGCTACGGTGATGAGAACTCATTGTTCACAATGGACATTTTTGCTGGAAACATGAATCACAGCCACATGACCTCAACATGCTACAAAAGTCCATAAATGTGGACTAGCTGCCAAGCATCCAAAAGGTAAACATGTGATCGTGGGAAGTGGTTGAAATTGGAAGCTTGAATCCAGTTGTAAGTACCATTTTTGGAGTCCTCTTGGGCATGAAAGATCAGGTTACACGTGAAGGTCCAATTAAGCTGATTTATTGCTACTCACACCTATGAACAGAAATGTCCTCAGCTAATGGTAAGCTTTGTTAGGAGTTAAGTAGGAGTCAATGGAATGCAATGAGGGTTGGACTTTGTTTGTGGCTAAATAAAGATTCTAGGCTGATCCCTCTTTTAACTCCATCCCCAGGTTCTGCCACTCCTTTACCAACCATTGTAACCTCAAATGGTCACCAAGTAACTAGTCATTAAGCAAGGAATACCTGTAATAGGATCGTAGAAATTCAGGTGGAAGCAAAGAAGTAGAACATACAAGTGCTGTCTAATGTTCATCCAGACAGAAGAAGGCGTGCTACAAAATAAAAAGTCCTTTCTTATGCCATTTCCTCACTATGGATTTATAGCATCTTCTAGCATCATTCAATCATTGCTGAACTACCATAATGGTAATGAAGACAGGGTTTATATCATCTCAGTGATGGCTGTGTGACACTGGAAGGTGCTATAAATCATTAGTAAGGAAAAGTTTTTCAAAGAAACCATAAGGCAGTTCAGATAAATGCCTTCAAGTATGCTAGGAAAGCAGTATATGGGATGGAAAAATCTGAACAACTACTGGAGGGCAGCAAAATATACAGAAAAGCCTAAAGTCACATATTTGTCTAAATTTTTCCAATCCAGAGATTAATCACCAGTGTAAGTTTTATTTATTTATTTATATCCTGCTTTTATCATTTTTATAAATAATTCAAGGCAGTGAACATACCTAATATTCCTTCCTCCTTCTATTACCTTGTGAGTTGGATTGGGCTAAAAGAGAGGGGGACTGGTCAGGAGTGGCTTCAAAATTATTAGCATAGGGTTCTCTGCCTGGTTGCTGGGTGGGTGTGGCCATGTTGGTTGTGGCCTACTTGGCTTCCTGCACCATGACAGGGGAGCATTTTTGCCCTCTCCAGGCTCTGGAGGCTTTCCTCCAGGAGGGCAAAAATGGCCTCCTTGGGCTCTGGAGGCTCTCTGGAAGCCAGAAATGGGCTCATTTCTGGCCTTCCCAAATGTCCAGGAGGTCTGTTTTTCACCCCTCCTGAGCCTCCATGCAACCCTGCCCTTGCCTGCATCCAAAATGGGCCATGGGGGGTGGACTCCTGGGAAGGGAGGGCGTGGCCAACCAGAAGTAGGATTGGGGGGTTCTCTGAACTGCATGGAATCTTAGCTAGGGACCCTCCTGAACCTCTGTAAACTCCCAGCAGCCCACCCCTGGAACTGGCCCAAAATCACCCAGCTGACATTCATGCCTAAGGCAGGACTAGAACTAGACCCTAGGAGCAGTCTCCTGGTTACTATGCCAGAACTTTAACCATCAGATCAAACTGGAACATAATTTGCTCATGCCCCAACAGGGCCTGCTTAGCATCACTGTAAAACATATACATATACTGTACAGCCTAGGGGCAATCATATATAGTATTTGCAGATAAGGCTGACATGTACATTATTGCTGATCTTGAACACTATGGATAGGTTTCATTGAATCTCGATAATTGTTATTTATTTATTTGTATCTCTATTACTTTTTTCAAATAACTCAAGGTGGTAAACAAATCCAGCACAACTTCTTCCTCCTGTTTTCCCCATGAAAACAATCCTGTGAGGTCAGTTGGGCTGAGAGAGAGTGACTGGCCCAAGGTTACTCAGTTGGCTTTCATGTCTAAAGCAGGACTAAAACTCCCAGTCTCCCAGTTTTTTAGTCTGGTGCCTTAACCACTAGACTAAATTGGCTAGTGGTGAAATTCAAAAAGTTTTACCACCGGTTCAGTGGGCGTGGCTTGGTGGGTGTGCTTTGCATGCGTGCACACACTTTGTGTGTGTGCGTGTGGCAAACGCACACTTTGTTTAGGCACAGAGGCATTCCAACTCACCCAGGGTGGGATTCAAATTTTTAACAACTGGTTCTGTGGGCATGGCTTAGGTGGTGGGCATGGCTTGGTGATCATGTTATTGGCTGGGCATGGCCAACTCAACATCACTCACATTGAGGCATGCATCTCCTTGCCTGGCCTCCCATGACTGTGGGGATGCTGCAACAGTCATAAGTGTGAAAAATAGTCAGAAGTCACTTTTTTTCAGTGCCATTGTAACTTTGAATGGTCTTTCCACACAAGCAAAGTACCAGCAAAGGAGGGGAAAAAAATTCCAGAGAAGTTCCAGAGACAGGAAGACTAGTCCTGCCAAGAATGTAATAAGGGTTAATGGAAAGGCAGTTTCTGGAGGCAACACCAGAATGTTTCCTTCCTGACTTCCTTACAGGATTAGGCCAGTAATTTCTTCTAACAACCGGTTCTCCAAACTGCTTTGATTGTTAACAACCGGTTCTAGCGAATAGGTGCGAACCAGTAGAATCCCACCCCTGAACTCCCCTCCAGCAAGCCTGCGCTCTCCTGGTCACTTCAGCAGCTGCCATGCAGCACTTTGCTGTGCCACACAAAGCAGCTGCACTTCAAAAGTAGAGGATAAAGGTAAGTATGGGTGCTTGGGCAGGCGGGTGGGCTCAACAGCAGAGTGGCAGAGAGAACCAGTTCGGTCTCCACTGCTCATCGCTGCTACTGGCTCAGCAAACCAGTTGAACACCACCACTGAAACTTGCCCTTCAACCTGAAGAAAGAGCATTGATCTAGACCTCTGACAGCAGGGTTTTTCAGAACTTTATATAATCTCTAGAGGGAAGGAAGGAACAAATACAGAACTGAAACAGCAAATCTGTGACAATGACCTTGGTAGGGATGGGGTGATGTATTCCTCTTTTGGAGGACTCTCCATCCGTAGACCATTTGTTCCAATGAACTACCTAATGAACATCCTGAGTCTGTCACTTCAAATGGCTGCTTTCTTACCAAGGTTTAATTTCTGAATCTAATCAAGGACAAAATATATGGTCAGATTATGCCCTGATCAAATGGGAATTACTGAGTCTGGTAGCTAGATTTTTTCTTTCTTTCCAAGGAGGTGTGCCTACAGATTGATAGCTCTTTTATGATTAAATTATTATGGATGGTTGATAAGAGAAAACTTAATTTCTCTTGGCTGCTATGGTTCCGAAAATATCCAGGAAGGTAGCCAAGTTTTATGCAATTGCTATTTCTGTTAAGAAGAGATTGATGAGATTAACAGTTTAGAACTTTTCTTATAAAACACCTCATGGCCTTATGTTTATTCTTCTTTGGCCATATGCATTAGGTTGTTTTTTTTTTTTTAAAGAAAAAAATGATGGATGAACCATGTATTTTGTTTGCTATCTATGGATTTTATTTTTTGGGTGTGCTATCTATTTTATTTTAATTTGTCCCTATCTTTTCTTTGCCATACTTTCTGTTCTTATTTTGCAAATTGTGTTGGTATGTCTACTTTGTGCCAGACCTTAAATGAAGTTCTAATTACTCACATTACTGTTCAGATTTTTTGCAGCATAAATTCAACACCAGAAAAATAAACACAGATGGCTGATGCTTCATTTAATGTCTTTATAAACATATTAAGTACATTTTACAATACCAACTGTAAATTTCTCCAACATGGAGCAAACTCAAACAGAAACAGACATGTTACAGGTTCAGAGTAGAGCTCTAATCTTCAGCAAGCAAGCAAGCTAGTTTCTCTTTCACTGTTGAGCTGAGCACAGAACAGAGATAAACCACATTCAGATTCTCTCTTTAAGTTTCAGCTCTCAACTCAGCTGTCATTGGCTGACCTTGTTACTAAGCTCTATTCCAGTTCATGAATATACTCTGACATTCCTCCCTTCATAATTGGAATAGACATACATCCAATTAACTTTATATTTTTCCCATGATGTATTTCACCCAATGGCTTGGGCATTATGTCGGCCAAATTGTCTTCTGATGCACAGTGAAGCAAGCTAATCAATTTATCTTTGATGGCTTCTCTTACATTACAATATTTAATGTGCACATTCTTGCTTCTATTTTTTACTCTATCACCTGTTGCCGTTTTTATGCAGGCAGCATTATCCTCGTAGACTAATACAGATTCAGTTACCTTTATATTTAAATCCTGTAACAGTTATACATACCAAATTATCTCTGAACAGAGTTCAGACAAAGCAATAAATTCTGCCTCTGCAGTAGAAATGGCGACAGTTGTCTGCTTTCTGAACTTCTAACCAATTAAAGCCCCTCCAAACAATATCAGAATCCCAGAATTGGACTTTCTGGTTTTTGCATCATTTGCATAATCACTATCAACATAGCATTACAATTTTTATTCTTCAGAGACCTGTATTTGAAGACGTAAATTCATAGCTGGAATCTGTCTTCACATGCTCAGGATAGACAAGTCTCTATCTTACTGAAGGTCAATGACCCGACGGCTACCCTCAACCTGATTTGGCCAGCCAGTTGAAGCTGATGCCCAGGGTGTGGCCACTGAGCATGCTGCAACTACTAGGAACCACAGGTGAGAGTTGAGGCAGGATGGACCAAAGGTGGATGAGCTGCCCTAAAAGGACATAACATGTCCCTACACCAGAGGTGCTACTCCTCCCTGAACACCTCACACACCCCGGTATATAAGTCTAATGTTATCACAAGAATCAAGAAAGGATTCAGTCCTTGTTTGTTGTGTGTCATTTCTACTCATCTCTGCTGCTTTTGTTTTCCACATTAATCTGTGAATCTGTCTCTTCAAAAATATGTTTAAATGATATTTTAAGTCTAGTTTCTGTCAAATAGCATAATTCTCAAAATATATGTACCATACTTTTTTTCCTCAAAAGTTTCCCTTGCTCTCTCCCTGTCTGCAAAAAATTCACAGATCATTATGTCATTGTGTTCTGATCAGCACATCAATCTGAGAAGGGTGTGAAGATCAGGTCACCTCATTTCAAAACCCACTATGTTGGTGTTCTTCAAAGTGTTCCTCATTATGACATCAATGGTGTGAATGACATTTGCTATTAATCTGCAGAAGTCTGGGTTCAGATGCATTGGATTTGGTTGGTATGGTTTGTGTCAAGCAAGATAGCCATTTTTCCATCTCAAAAATGTGTGAAATGTGTGTTTTTGAATGACAACAGTATAGCTTTCCTGTTCCTCTTAACACAAAAAAGGAAGCAACAAATGCAGAATTAGCACAGGGCTTATTTGTGACATGAATTAAAATGATGCAATGAGACTGTTCCACTCCTGCATCCTCCAGCAGTAAAAGAAAGGGCCAAGATGTTATTTTTCTATCTCTGTTGTCAAGGAAGCATCCCTTGTGGTGTGCAGTGAAGGAAGAATGGAAACTGAGAAAGTTTCTTTGAGAGAACAAGACAAGTATTTAAGCTAAGGAGAGATTGAAAGAGAGAGACATACAGCTGGGGAGGGGGAGAGAGAAAGTAATTAATTGGATAATTGGAAGCCATTAAATCTTGAATAAAAGAGCCAATGAAAAAAATGGATATAGCTCACATCTGAGGTATTTATAATAGACCAGTTTTAATCAAACTAGCATTTCACCCAATTTATTAACTGACTTAAGACTAGATGTTTCTTTTAAGATGAATGTGCTTGATCTGAAAGTGTAACTAGAAAAGCAGTTGCATGCAAATTGTTCAGATTTTTTAAAAAAGTTAAAAACTGAAGTTTCCTTTAGATTTGTTGGCTAAGGAAAGGAATCCAAAGGACTATAGCCAAAAACAGCATTTGGAAGATAAAGGTCGCTTCCCTTCCTTATGCTCTTCACTCATAGTGCAAGTGAAAGGCTGAACTAAAGCCAGAGCTCAAGGGAAGCGGGGATATTTTTGTAGCAAGGACTTTAAAACTAAATAGTAATGGACAGGATTCATCCCACCTTGTTTAAAGAGCACAGACACCAAAGCTATAGATGTACAAGGGGTGTTCTCATGCCACAGCAGAACCTGGGGAAGCAGATTTCTGTGTCTTTATGTGGTTCAGCTAGCAAATATCCTAAGGTTTGCCAAGGAAGCTCTACCATTTCCTGCACAGCTGGGCTGAGATTTTCTTTGCCCCCAGAGCTGCAAGGTCTGCTTCCAGCTCAGCTTGTCCTTGGCTCATTGTCATTCTAGGACACAACTATTTAATAGCTTTTCAGTTTTCAGTTCTCAGCTTTCCTGATTCTAACTCCCAGCTACTCTGCATTTCAAATGAAAAGAGCCAACCAAGCACCCTGCAGGAGGATGCAGAATGTATTTAAAAACTGTTCACAATTTTGTATCATTCATATAAAAGATGTGATAAACTAGAAGGGCTGTAAACTAAGACCATCCCTTTTGGATACAGGAAAAATATGCTATTGGGTTTAATTATATCATCTAATTTTCTGAGCCACATCCTTAAATACCATTCCCAAGATTTCATGGAATCAGAAACAATTTGCCTGATGGACAGGAGTTTGCATCATGCAGGTTCCAGGACCATCTAAATGCATGGGGTCCAAACATTGATGCTGGGTTTCAGAAACCAGCTAAGGAAACAAAGTTCATTTGTTTGAATGAAATCTATGGCTGCCCATGTCACAGCAGTATTTCTCAGAAGAATGCGAGGATTAAAACCAAAGAACAATCCAATAAGAACAGCAGCAACAATAACAACAACAAAACCTTCAAAAACAATCAAAATCAACATAATAAATGTCCAAGATCTAAACATCCATCTGTTTTTCAATCAGTAAGAAAGCAACGGGATCAAGCAGCAGAGTTTACTTAATCTCTGGACCCAAATGCCTAAAAACAATCAATCTTTGTTCCTGGTGAAGTTAGCAGAGTCCAGGCTCATCTGGATCTCCAGAGGATGCTGTCCCACAAGAAAAATGTTCTAACAGAGAATACCTGGCTTCCAGAAAGATCACACTGCTTGATAAAAGGGAAACACTAACTTTTCGATTTTGGTGGGCAAACAGAAACAGTTGGAGATACGTTGTCCTGCAAATAGCTTTGCCTTGTGCCTTGTGAAAGTGGTAACCAGTATCTTAAATTGCAATCAAAAATTTACTATAAGCCAATTTATTTTGCAGACCAACGATGTTACATGAGTCCCAAAGTTATCCATGCTTCTACTGCTTGTTTCTGGACCAGATGCATGACAGGAAACAAAGGGCCAGTGATTAAGGCATCAATTATTATGAGAAAGACCTCCCAATCAAGGGGTGGGTACAACTGGCACACACTAGTCGAATGCAAAGGCACTTCTGTTTTTAACTGCTAGTTGAGTTTGAGAGTCCAAGGAGAATCATCAAATTGTGCCTCACAATGTCTGAGAAAGATTTGAGGAGAAGGGGGCTCAAACGCCACAGCCACTAGCTTGTCTTTCCTCTCCAGGCCTTCACAGTCCTCAAGAAAGATCTTCAGATTCTCACTGGGTTAATCCAGGAACAAGAGCTGTATGGTTGGACATCATCAGTGTACTATTGATTCTGAACCCCATATCTATGGATGACTTCATCAGGTATTTAATGTAGAAGTTAAATCGGAGTGGGATGAAAACATAGTTCAGAAGAATCCTGCAAATCTTACCTTAATCTCTGATCCACCCAACAATGACTGAAACCAGCCCCAGGGGAAAAAAAAAATCATCATCACACCTTGCCTTCAACCTCCTATCTCTTGAACTTATTCTGAAGTCCAGTATATCATGATTGATGGTATCTATCTCAAACCTGCCAAACTTCTTTGAAAAGTGCAATCAAATGCTTATATCAGAGGTGTAACCATGTCTGAATCCCAAATGAAAGAAGTATACAATAGTGGTGGTGGCAGTGATGATGACTTCCAAAATTAGGCACTGTTCACTTTCTATATTATTTCTGCATCACACCATGCTTTTAATATAAAGAGAAGTGTGAAGATTTGCAAGTATATCCAATTTGTTCTTCCCAAGCCTAGAGACAAACTGCATACAAATGGAAATGCACCCCATTTTTTAAAAGAAAAGAAATTCACATGGAAATCCAGTGAAATAAAAGAAAGAGAAAATAAGAAATTTATTAAATCAAAACTTAAGAGATTTACCAATGTTCTGGTACTTTCTTCCCCCATATGCCACTGCATCAAATTTATCGAAGTAGCCCCCATGGTGATGGCTCTGGATAACACGAGAAATCTGGGGAACTTGTAGGATACTTGAAATGGAAAAGCACTTCTGAGGGAGTAGCAACTCTGATGTATGTGTGTGTGTGTATGTATATGTATGTATACATATATAAAAAAACACATATATATATATATATTTAAAAAACATATTTAAACACACACACACACACACACACACACACACACACAACACCACACACATATATATATATAATATGCTGTTCAGCTTCCTTCGTGGTATCTATCCGCAGCGTCATTGTAAGTTGTGCTTTTAAAGTTGTAGCCCATGGTTTCGGCAAGAATTCTCATCTCCATCATCAGGACCTTCTGCTAATTGAATTCGTATAGCTGGGTCAGTCAATAACACAAGCTGCTTAATTTTAAAACTTTAAAATTTAAAACTTATTTAAATTTAAATTTAAAACTAACGGCTGTGATAGTCCTGACACAAATACACAACATCAGTGCAGAAAGCCTGATGATTGGCAAGACTGAGATTCTGCTGAAACGTTGCTACAAACTTTAAAAGACTACCAATTGAATGTGGATAATACCCGAAGAAAGCTGACAGCAAGCACACACACCACACATCTACACAACACATCACCACACAACACACATATATATATTGCCTATTGATGGAGATGGATTCTGCTGAAACGTTGCCTACAAACTTTGGAAGTTGATGTTTTTTAGTTCGTGACCTGTGTTGTGACCTGACTCTGGATTCCGAATTCTTCCGATGAACAGCGTTATGCAATGACAGTGTCGACAGTGGTGACTCCCATAGGGCCTCCCTTTCAATCTTGCTTGTATCTCTTCCTTGTCCTTTGTATATGAAATTATGTGTTGTGCTTATGGCAGTGTTCTCGTTTACTTTCCATGAGGCTTCTTTAGGCTGGTTTGGTATTTATTTTTGATGCATTTCAAGAGTTTTCTTGTTATTGGGACTGAAGTGCAATAGTTGAAAACCACGTCGAACTTACAAAGCAATCTTCTGTGTTCTACTTGTAGAATCTTTAGATCATTTCTAGGTAAGTGGTATTGAGTTTATATACATATGAAGCTGCGGTTCAGCATGCGGCTGCTAGTTGTTTTGCTAAGTGTTTAGCGTAGGTTTTGCTAATGGTGCTCCTTTGGAGCTGCACTATGGATCTGAAGAGGATGATGCCTTCTTTGTGTATTTTTTGGGAGGCCGATAAATTTGGGGCAATCTAGAAGATTTTCTCTTGGGATCGATCGTCTGTTGGATTTCTTGCCTATATGTGGCTGGTTTATAATTTTCTTTTGTTAGTTTTCTCTAAGATATGTCTGGTTGAGGTCGTGTTTACAGGTTTGTATGTGGCGTATTTGGAGTAAAGGTCTCGTCAATTTTGTTTCAATAACTTTTCTGTCCATTACTACTGCTGGCATTTCTCTTTGTCTGGCTCGAGAGTTATTATTATGCCTGTTATCATTATTTCAGGGTTTGTAATTGCTCTGAATTCATCTTTTGCCAAATTATTTTTTGGTTGAGTTTCGTTGTGCATAAGAGGCTTGGCTACAATGCCAACCCACAAACCCAAACTATGCGCCTAAGATACATCGATGACACATTTTGTTATCTGTGGGCCCCATGGCAAAAAGAAAACCTAAACAATTCCTTAAACACACCTAAACACACACCACACCCCAAAATCAAGTTTCACCATGAGAAACCAGAAATATAACAAACAACACTACTCATTCCATAAGTACTATCTACAACAAGAACAGATTGCGCACACTAGGACACACCATTATATAACCAGAAGAAAAACCACCACACAACCGCTACTTCAACACCCAATCCACCACCACCCAGCACAGATAAATCCGTGGTGAAAACACTAATTACCAGAACCAAAGCGCCTGGCAGATAAGGACACATATAAAGACTGAAACTATGCACCCTGACTGAAGTATTGACAGCCCATGGCTTCCAAAAAAACAAAATCACCAACCTGATCCAGAAAAATACCACCAAGACTAACAGAGACCTAAAAGACCAACAAGACCTGTGCGAACAGCTGATCTGCCCTACATAAGAGGTAACTACAGATAAAATCAGTAAGATACTGCACAGGCATCACATCAGGACTGCTTCAAAACAGACAAAAATATAGCAGCCATCCTGAGGAAACCCCAAAGATAAAATTTGACCTGCGAAAGTCCAAGGCATATATGAAATTTCCCTGCTACATCAATGCCTGGCCACATTACATGGACAACCAATAGAAGAATAAGTACCCGCCTAGATGAACTACAAAAATGCAGTAAAAAAACTGGAACACACCTCCTCACTAGTCCAACACATGGAAAACCACAGATCACAATATCAACTTTCAATGGCAACTAAAAAACCCTACCACTATAGGAAAACCCCAGCCACAGAATCATAAGAGAAAGCCATAGAGATTGAAAAAAAGAACCTGACCGCATGAATAGAAGAGATGATTCCAGCAGACTGTCAAGTCATTTGAAGCCTAGCATTCTCAATGGAAAGATCTCCACACCACAAGCCAGCAAAACACCTGGCACAAACAGACTCCCTCTGATAGCGCCAACTCAAACACCCCCCCCACCAGGCACCCAGGTGAAAACCAAAAAGCTTGCTAATGAATAGCAGCTTGCTTAAGGAAGAAGCAGCCGTCCTTTCACACGCGAGCCAAGCTGCACTGGAAAGCCTTCCAACAACAAGAACAGAGTGTTGCCAGCCAATCAAAGCCCACAAAACAGACAGAAGAAACCACAAACACCAAATCAATCAAACTCCAAGTCAATTAAACAAGCACCAGCTCCCAGCCAATCAGAATGACCAGCCTCAAATATTGGAAACCAGGAACTGTTTGAGACACACATCCATACAGAAGCCTGCATGATGGCAGATGAGATTTCTGCTGAAACGTTGCTACAACTTTAACAGAAACTACAAGACGTGGGATAATAACCCGAAGGAAAGGGCTAAACAGCACAACATGAAGTACCCGTAAAACTTTTAAAAAAAACATAATATATATATATATATATATATATATAATATATATATATATATATATATATATATTATATATATACATATTATATATATATATATATGTTGCTGTTTAGCTTCCTTCGGCTTTATCCCATTTGTATTGTAGTTCTGTTAAAGTTCGTAGCCTTCATTGTAGTTCTGTTTAAAAAGTTGCTAGCAACGTTTTCAGCAGAATCTCATCTTGCCATCATCAGGCTTCTGAATGGAAAGTGTTGTCTCCACAGTTCCTCGGGGTTTTTCAAATTGGAGGGCTGGTCTACTTCTGATTGGCCTATTAACCTGGGTCTGTGTTCATTGGGACTTGGAGTTTGATTGATTGGTGTTTCTGGTTTCTTCTGGTCTGTTTTGTTGGCTTTGATGGCTTGGCAGCACTCTTCTTTGTGTTTGAGGCTTTCAATGCCGCTTGGGCTTTCGTAGTGAAAGGACGGCTGCTCTTCATCAGCAAGCCTGGCCGTTTCAACCTGGGTGCCTGTGTGCGGGGGTTGTTTGAGTTGGAGGCATCAGAGTGAGTCTGTCTGTGCCTCAAAAAAAAAATAAAAAAAAAAAAAAACCAATATATATATATAATATATTTTATTTTAGAAACCAGAGGAACTGTGCAGACCCACCACTTCCATACAGCAGCCTGATGGATGCAGATGAGATTCTGTTGAAACGTTGCTACAACTTTAACAGAACTACAATGAGCCTACAACTTTAACAGAACTACAACTGGACGTGCGATAATACCCGAAGGAAGCTAAACAGCACAAATATTATATTAATATATATATACAATAACATATACATATAACATATACATATACAATATACAATACATATACAATATACATATACATATACATTATACATATACATATACATATATATATATATATATATATATAGTATATATATTATATATAATTACTTGACTGAATAATTGACTGACTGATTTAAAATAATCTCTATGCAGCCGTCTTCAATAAAATAATGGAATTTTAAAAAATCAAATAAACATGAAAAGATGAATCTGGAAGTTTATATCTCAACACCCTTGGAGAACTTCAGGTTTAGAAAGACTGGAAGGATTTCCCCTCCCCCCAAAAAAACACCAATTTTGCTTAAAGAGGGCCTCCTCTTGCAATTGCAACTATATCCAATATGATCTAGTCATGAATAATGCTACAGACCCAAACCACCCAGATAGCCAGCACTTTTGGCAGTCTATTCTAGCATTACAAGAAATAAATATCATTAGAGCTAATCTATTATCATATTGATTGTTTTTTGCCTCCCAGAATCACTTCTGTTAAAATCGACAGCTATATCCGTTTGATTAAATCAATCCATCATTCTGGAGTTGAAAAATGACCTTCAAATACATCCTGAAGTCCTTTATTTTGGTTTGTTTTATAAAGATCCCACATGTCCTCTTGGCTTCAGTAACTAGAGCTCTTCTCAAGAGATCTTCCTCATTTCAGCTGTCCTCATAAACCATTGTAGAAGATGTGGATTAATTAGCAATGTTCTTTCACAAAAACAAGCCCTTCTTGAAGAAGATACTGGAATTTAAGCTTTCTTTGCACTTTGTTTCTTGCCCAGGATTTAAATCTAACTGAAATGTCTACAGTACATTAAAGATTGTGGGGCACATGTGCTACACTCATTTCACATCAAAAAAATTACTGAAGAGACAATAAAAGAATCTTAAAGGTCCATTTCAATTTCTGGTCTTGTGGAGGATTCAAAATATTCCTGTATGAATTTCAGTAGAGTCCTTTTCCCTCTATGTAAATGATACTGAGTTAGATGATCTAAACATGAGGCACAATATTCTATATTTTTCAGAGATGATTTTTTTGGAATCATCAGTAAGACATCAGATGATGCATCATCTTGTCCACTTTTGTAAAGAAGGGTAATCAAATCTCTTATGTTTCTGCAATGAATAAATCTGCAGTGAAGTGCTTCAATTAAGTCCCAGTGTTACAACTGGAGTTTCAAATATATTATTGAAAATTCATTCTCAAGAAAAGTGATTGGTGAAATTAAAAAAAATTTAGTGATCCTTTTGCATTGAGGTCTCATCACACGAGGAACATTTAGCATCCTCTGCCCTACCAGTTGGGGTGGAAAGATTTCCAAAGAGCTTGTGTCTGTGGGTAAGCAGGAATATTTGCCGTGTGGTATCTTCATGTGCCTTGGAGAAGGAAAAGTTTATTCACTGCTCTCAGGAAAAGATCTATACACTCAGTGCCTAAATAAGGTTAGAAACATTTGGAATGGAAGATTTTTCAGATTAAACAGAGACAGAGAAGCAATTAATAAACTATAAAATGAGGGAAAGACAGCTGTAAGTTGTTTCTATTAGGGTTACAAAGTGTAGATCAGGGGTCTTCAAACTTGACAGCTTTAAGACTTGTGGATTTCAACTCCCATAATTCCTCCTCCAGTCACGTTAGCTCAGGAATTCTGTGAGTTGAACTCCATAAGTCTTAAATTTGCCAAGTTTGAAGACCCTTGGTGTAGACCTTTCCTGATAATGTCTAAAAATTATCAAATAAATAGATGCTTTTAACTAGTATATAGCATCTATGCACATAATACCAGATTAGCTTCTTTATAAGTTTACTTGCTGTTTGAGCATGTTAAATAGTGAAAGAACATTACAACAGTATGAACAGTGGTGGGATTCAAAATTTGTTACTACTGGTTCTGTGGGCGTGGTTTGGTGGGCATGATGTGGCTTGGTGGGCATGGCAGGGGAAGGTTACTGCAAAATCCCCATTCCCTCCCTACCCCACTAACCTGCTTTCCAGCTCTGTTCTCCTATGCAAAGTAGCAAAAGAAGACCCAGCTGATCAGCTGGGATTGGGAGGAAGAGAATAAATGGGGGTGGGGCCAGTCAGAGGTGATATTTGCCAATTTTCCGAAGTACTCAAAATTTCCACTGCAGGTTCTCCAGAACTGGTCAGAACCTGCTGAATACCACCTCTGATTATGAACCTTGGTTCACAAACAACCCACACTGGCTGCAATGTTTAAAAGGGCTATCTTATTCAATCTCAGCTTTAATTGTTTATTATTATGAAAATAAAGAAAACCCAAGATTCCATTTTTCCATCATCTTTCAGGATCTGATGAAAACTAGCAGCACCCAGACCTGGTTAAGAAGGGGAAAACCACAATTCATAATTAACTGGAAGAGCATGTGTCTTACACATGGAAGGATTTAGACACAATGTTGTTAGTAGTCCTGGAGAGCTACTAGAATAATGATCAAATATGGTACATGACGGCTGTCTGTATTCTTTTCTCTCCTCAATTCCTTTTTGTTGCTTTCAGACAACATGGCAGCTTGGTAGCTCAATAAAAGTTTTGCTTTTTGCTGATGGGAGAGATAAATAGCAATTTACTCAGGATACACAAGATGCAGCATTGTGCTGATGCGAGAGATAAACAGTAATTTACCCAGTAGAACACAAAATGTAGTATTTTGCTGAAGTTTTTAACTTGGTTAGGTTTGCAGTTCAGCTCCATTATTGCACTCTCACTAAAATGGAGAGATACAAGTTTGGTCTGTACAAAGGACTCCTCTTTTAGTTCAAATACTGACAATCTTCTTTGTTTGACAGTGGCAATGCTTTTCTAAACATGTAATGAAATTCTGTTGTATCTTCCTAGTAGATATGTGGGGCAATGTTTTTTTCCAAATCAAATAACAATCAAGGATGCTAACATCATGGTCTAATGTTTTACAGCATACAAGGTTTAGCTAAAGCCACACTTCCGAAGACAATTCAAGGAGAGGTGCTATTGGAAGATTTTGAGCCTTTTTGCCTCAAAGGTTGACATTTAAAGGGACACATGTAGCTATTATCCCACACAGAAGGTAGAATGTTTCCTCATTTTGTTGTTACTGACATTGAACTATTCTCATAAGCAGCAAAATAGAATAACAGTGTCATGCCTGAAAGCAGTACTCTGTCTCTCACTTTCTGTTTATCAAGTTCAATAATCAAACCTTCCGTTTCCAGAACGAGTTCATGGTTAAAGCCCTCTGGAAATAGCAAATCAACAAACAGATATGTAGATCTCTCTCACCCTCTCTCCCCGCACCTCTCACTTCCTCTCCCTTTCTGTCTCCCCCTCCCTCCCTCTCTCTCCCCTCCTCTCTCTCTCTCTCCCTCCCTCTCTCCCTCTNCCTCTCTCTCTCTCTCCCTCCCTCTCTCCCTCTCCCCTCCTCTCTCTCTCTCTCTCTCTCACACACACACAAAAACACATTCATCACACAATCTGGGGGATTAATAATATTCCAAACATTCATTTTCATGTGAGATATCTTCCTTTGCCCTTAAATACTTGATGCTTGCTATTAATATAATGTATTTTAATTTTTTCGCTTTTGCATCTGGGCAGGTAGTGTTTGTCTAGCAAGGTATCTGTAGTTATCAACACCAAATTGTTCCAGCTCCTTTGCATATGTTCCCTAAGTGGGTTTAAATCATACATTTGGTTTATACATATAAACACTGCATATACTTACACAAAAATGATTGCAGACGATTGAGAAGTGTATAACAACAGTTTTATGTATTTGTGTTAGACTATTGTCAGTGTTCATTTTTTTCTTTTCTCAGATCGAGTGGTTGAAATATTTTATTTTGGGCGGTTTTTATTTTCTATGACTTTGGTCTACTTATTCTTACTCTATATATAAAAGACACATATTTTGATTAACAATATTCTCTGGTCTTCACTAATTCCCAGGATATCAGCCTAATTAGGGTCTAAAAAAGGACATTTTCAAGTTATCACAAAGCTATTTTTAATGTGTAATATAATTATTATATCACATAACATGAAAAAGTTCAACATCAGGAAGAGAGGCCTTCTGATTAGGCAAGGTGTTAAGTAGGCAAGAATGTGAAGATGTCTCTAATCTGGAAGAATAAATGACAATATTATAGTATCCTAGACCAAGCTAAAGTCAAAAATGCTAGAGAATTCCTGGAAGTCTGCTACTCATACAAATCAGCCATCAAATAGGCAGATAAAGATAAACAACATCTACATACCAGATTTTTACAGTATCCTTTCCCTGCCATGTCCACCAAACCACACCCATAGAACCAGTATTAACATACTGTTCCGTTCAGAAATAAGTTGTGCGAGACCGGGTTTGAACAACAACTCTTTTATTTAATTCAGTAAAGCAATGGTAATGGAACAACCAGACCAAGCCGCGGCAGCCCTTTTTATAGTGGCTTGCTCATGGCTTGTGGCCAATGACACTACTTTAAGTGTTC
>BHFT01008821.1:0-14933 GCA_004320025.1 Laticauda laticaudata
CCATTCACAAAGTTTTGTGCAGCTCAAAACTTCTTGCATGGATGAAATCTCAGTGGACGGATGCTCGACGGATAGAGTGTATGAAACAGGTATGCAATGAGTACACAAGGGATGCATAGCATTTTCCAACAGATGGCAATCTTATTTTAATGTTTTACATCCTCTTTGCATCGGTAAGTGAAGTGGGACCAGGCCTTAGCCAATGGAGAATCATCATCTCTTTGACATGAACTAGTTTTTTTTCTTAAAAGAAAACCCCATATCTCTAACTTTTTATACAGGTTAGAACTAACCACTTTGGATATCCCACTTCAGGATGAGATCTTTTTGCATTTTCCAAAGGTAAAAATACAACAGGGTCCTTTAGATGTTAAAGATTAACAATTTATTTTTTCCAATAAACTTCCATGTATCCATGACATCTTATCTGATTACATCATAAAGATTTTGTTGCATCTATTGTTCACATTGTGAAAGAGGAGAGAACAGATGAGGAAAAAGTGCTTCCAAATGCAATAGAATAGAATAGAATAGAATAGAATAGAATAGCAGAGTTGAAAGGGACCTTGGAGGTCTTCCAGCTAACCCTCTGCTTAGGTAGAAAATCCTACATTACTTCAGACAAATGGTTACTCAAACTCTTCTTAAAAAATAATTTCCTGCTGTTAGAAACCTCACCTAAAATGATATTATAGTTTTGGAGCTAAAAGTTTATGTATAAGCATACTTTCATGTATATTTTTCTTCTCTACTCAAATTTATATGAAATACCATATATTGATTGATTTTATTTATTTATATTGTCACCAATTTTATGTGATCCTGGGCAACTAAAAAAATGTAATATTAACAAAAGGCAGAATTTTACAATTTGTTGGGGAGGAAGGTAAACTAAAAACCACAACAATTAATAATATACTTCTGAAAGACCATCATCTAAACTTGAAGGTTCTATTGAGGTCTTCAGTGCTTTATAAGGGTCAATCAAATCATGGGGAATGGGGTGTTGTATGATGTTCTGGAGAGCAGAAAAGCTATCTTTCTGAGGCCAGTTGTACAAATATGGTGAGATAAATTCCTAGAAGGAACAGGGATGGCATTTACCATGGAGATTGATGGTCCAATGCTAGACCACAGCCAGTGAAATCACTCCAGACAAAGGAGAAATTTTGAGATTGCCCACATGTATTTCAGACAGCTGTTCCTTTGAGTAAATTATAGGAACTGAGGTTTTTATAGTCAGCTTATGAGTCAAGCTGGTAAAAGTTGAGGGATTCCATCTAAGCTCACATAAAACTCTACTGAACCTCATATCTTAATTACTTGTTTTTGTTTTTTTACTACTTTTCAAATAAGAACTTTTGGAATGTCAGGTTTTTATTACATTCACTGGCTGAGTATCTATCTCTTAGTGAAAGATATTTTAAATATGAGTTTAAGGACCTATTAAGGAAGACATTTTTGTTGGTCCACAGGATTAAATACACTATTAATGAAAAGTGGTTTGAAAATCTGTTAGTGGGCCCAGAGAAAAATCACTTGGAAAGCAGGGTGAATCAACAAAGATCTAAAACCCACAGTCACTCTGACTTGCCTATTTTTCTCCATCTAGATGCCTATAACTTCCAGACACCATGACAAAACCCCATGAGATCTCTCAGTTGGCCTGGGATGAGATGATAACCTCGCCCTATGCTGACACCCAGTAGATTCATATAGATGATAAATAGGAGTGGAAGAGGACCTGTGAGAGACCCCACAGAGAAGGGGCCACAGGCTAGATCTTTTGTATCCATCAACATGGAATATATCTTTCTGGCTTGAAGATTAGACTATGGTCAGTTTATCCCTGTTGTTCTGTCCGGAAAAATGCGAGGTAGACCGGGTTCCAACAACAAAGTCTTTATTCCAACAACAATCAGTAAAACGGAACATTGGCTCTAAGCCGCGACAGCCCTTTTATACTTTCCTGTCTGCCGCTTGTAGCCAATGACCTTCATTTGATTTTGCCGCTTTGTGCGGCTTCAGGATGTTCCTTTTTGAACCAATCCCTTTTAGTTTTTTTAGTAACCATCAGAATGAGTTATTTGGAGCCAACTATTTATACAGAACACCCTCCCCTCTTAGTTCAGTCCTACGTGGTGATGTAGTCTCGCAGGTAGGTGGGGCTTTCCCTGACTCGACTGGACTTGCGCGGTTCTTTTTGTTGGAGACTTCGACCGGTTCGGATGGGGCTGCGTGTCTTCCGTCTTTTCGCTTGGAACGGTCTGGAAGGGTTGAGTCAGCCATTTTACTGTCGTTTGAGTTGCTTAGGCTGGCGGTTTTGCCACTCCCTCCCGTTTCCTCGGCAGGTCGAGCCTGGCTGGCTGGCCTCTCTGATGGACTCTTCACACAACTTCCTTCAAACATGAGTCTCTATTTTGCTCTTTTTGTCTGTAATTATTTTCGGAGTTTGATTTAAAACGGTTCTTTATTTATTTCTCGCATTTCCCCCCTCATTGGTTTGAATTTTGTCATTTTTGTATATGCATGTTTGTGTTTTTTTCATTTCTTTCTAAGTTTGGGAACGAAGCTGGTCTATGTGCCGCTTCCATTCCTGCCGTCGTCTACCATTAATCGTAGGACTTGGGGCCTTGTTATTTTTGTAATTTGTCCGGTAGCCATAATGGGGTCCCCAGTGAAGTTTTTAGCATAAACTAATATCGCCAATTTCAAAACTCTGAATCGCGTAGAGGAGCCGGGGGGGTTTTCTGGTGTGAAATTTGGATGCAGCCTATCTAGGTGGCGACCTTAGTTTCTCCCCATCAGTAGTTCTGCTGGGGTTTTTTGTTGGTTGTGGTACTTGGAGTTATATGTTGGAGGGTGAGTAATCGGTTTATTCTGTTTTGGACATCTCCAGTGTCCATTTTTTCTAAACCTCCTTGGTAAACCTGACCATTTCTTTCTTGCCTATCCGTTCGCAGCAGATGGGCCGGCGCGGTAGGGCATGTCTTATACCTAGGGAGGCTAGGTATTGCTCGAATTGTAGGCTGTTAATTGTGGCCCATTATCGGACACAAGGACGTCCGGTAGGCATCTGGGTTGCAAAAAGTTTGTCTAATTGTTTTTTATCACGGTTTCTGTTGTCGTTGATGGCATAATTTTTACCTCTAGCCGATTAGAGTATGCATCCACGACAATCAGAAACGTGTGCCCTTGGTAGGACCTGCGAAATTGATGTGGATTCGCGACCAGGGGCCTCTTGGGGTTCCCAGTCCTTATGGGTGCTTTTGGTGGGGATGGTCTGTTCTCTGGATTTTGTTGCATGAGTTTACCCAGTATTCTATGTCCCTATCAATACCTGGCCACCAGACATAACTTCTAGCAAGGCTTTTTCCATTTTAACAATCCAGGGTGGCCTCTTGCAACATACCTAGTACCCTGGGTTGCAATTTGTTAGGAATAATTACCCGCTCGACCCCCACAATAAACCATCCTTTGGATTGAGAGTTCAGTTTTCTGGTCCGGAAAGTTTTTAAAAGTTCTCAGTTTTTTGGTCTTCCGGCAACATCTACCTACCCGTTAAGAACGCGGGCAATCAATGGGTCTTTTTGCGGTGGCTCTGGCGACATCATTTCGGGATATGGGTAGATCGGGGGGCAAGTCTCTATCTGTAGAGCAGTCATCGTTGGTGCCGAGGTCTTCTTCTGTTGATGGCAAGGGTGCTCTGCTCAAGGCGTCCGCATGGGGAATTTGTTTCGCTGGCCGATGTATTAGAGTATAGGAATAGGCTGCTAGGAACTCTGACACCTAGTCATTCTGGGGGACAGAATATTTGGTGGTGGGCTTGTTTCCCGTCAAAATTCCTAATAGCCGGTTTGTGGTCTGTTAACGATTTGAAAAGTCCGCCCATAATAAGGTACTCGTGGAAACGTTTTACACACAGCGACGATTGCTCGGCTTCTCTGTCCAATTGGCTGTAATTTCACTCGGTTTTTGACAGGGTTTTTGAATGTATGCAACGGGTGCCTCTTCTTCATGCAGGTAGTTGGTGGCTCAGGATGGCACCAATTCCAAATGGTGAGGCGTCGCAGGTCACTCTCAATGGTAGTGTGTGTCGCTAAATTGAATGAGAAACGGTGTTCGATGTTAGCAAGTTTTTTATTTGTTGGAAAGCTTTCTTTTCTTTATAACCCCAAGTCCCAAATGCTTTCTTGTCCAGTAACGGTGCAATGGTTCTGCTATTGTAGCCTTATTGGTAGGAATACATTATAAAAATTTTTATCAGCCCTAGAAATGCTGTAACTCGGTTTTTGTTCTTTGGGTTCTGGTGCGTCTTTAATGGCTTTAATTTTCTTTTCGGTAGAGTGTATACCTTCTCCGTCTATTAAATAGCCCAGGAATTCGACGCTCTTTTTTATTAGGCAGCACTATTTCTTTTTTTTACTTTTAGGCCAGATTCCCTGAATTTGGTTCGTACTTCTTTAAGTCTCTTAGTTGGTTTTTTCATTTTTTGGCTGAGATTAGGACGTCGTCGAAATATGGTATGACTGTTGTTGCCATTTAGGAGGCGTTCCTTAGGCTCTGAAAACGCCTGGGGCTAACTCACTCCAAATTGGAGGTCTGTTACATCTGTAAGCCCCTTTGTGAGTAATTTATAGTCTGTGCTTCTGCTGTTTCAGGGTCTACTGGAGCCAGATTGAGTTTGGAAAACTTTTCCACTCCCCAGGGAATGTAGTAAGTGCTGTCTACTGCACCGGGTATGCGCTCTGTTGCAGTGCATGGTTCAGGGTAGCCTTGTAGTCACCACAGATTCGAATGGACCCATCAGGTTTAATAGGTGTAACTATAGCGTTTCCGACTGGGCATGCTCCACAGGTCTAATACCCCTTGGGTACTAGTTTATTTAGCTGTTCCTCAATCTTTGTTTTTAAGGCAAAAGGAACTCGCCTGGCCTTTAGTCTCCGTGGGGTTCTTGGGTCTAGACTAAAAGAAATAGGGTTTCCCCGATACTTGCCAAGTGAGCGTCAAAAACGTCTGGAATTCCTGGATTAGGTTTTCTTTCCCAGTCAGTTGTTGGCCACTCGGTCTATCCCGGTCATCCGATGCATGGCGCAAACCATTTGATGCCCAGGAGGCTTGGTCGGTTCTCGGTCGACTATGGTCAGGCGGTAGCACTTCAACTGATGTTTGTAGTGACTCGGAATTGTCCATGCTGACTACAGGGATTCGGTTTCCCTGGTAGTCTTTTGAGTGTTAGCCGCTGCCTCTGGAGTTCCTTAGGTTTGATATCTGGGACTAGTTGTTTGATGGTGTCGCCAAGATACCATGGATAGGAAGAATCCAGAGTCTATTTCCATTTCGCAGGGCTTTCCTTCAATTTTCACAATTATCTTGACTTTCTTTCCCTTCCATCTGAGCGCTTCCTATAGTAACAGTCTGATGTGTATTCTCTCGGGTTAGTGGTTCGCTTGTTTCGCTGCCACTTTCTCTCAGCTTCGCTGGGCTTGGCTTGTGCAGGGGAGTTGCTGCCGTTCATTGGGCTGTAGTTTTTCTTGTTCCTGCAGACTTCTTGATATGCCCTCATTTCTTGCAAGTTCTGCAAATGGCATCGAGAACCTGCATTCGGCTCGAGGATGTTTCCTCGCAGCCAGCGCATTTCCGCCATTTCTCTTTTCGCGCTCTTTCTTGTTGCGTACAGGTGGTGGACCTCATCATCTTCTTCGTTGATTCGGACGTCTCACTATAAATCTTCGTGGTGAGTGGTAGCAGGAGACTGTTTTTTCCCTCTGGCAGGCTTGTTTCGTCTCCGTTCGCGTTCATTGCTGCTTCATTTTGACAGCTGATTTTTTTCACAGCTTCAGCAGCCTGTGCTTCCGCGATGGCCTTGGCTATGGTTATGTTGGGCTTGTTTAGTAGTTTTCTTCTGTGTTGTCGGAGTTCTTAAGCCCAACACTACTCGGTCTCTCATGGCTCATCTAGGTTTAGGAATTCGCACTCTCCCCTATTTTGTCGGAGAGCACTACGAAGTCAGCGATGGTCTCACTTCTCTCTGGTCTCTTCGATAGAATTCGTGTCACTTTATAAGGTTGGACACCATCGGAGCGTAGTGAGCTTTGAGCAGTCTCTCTGAAGTTCTGGCCACGCTCAATTGCTTGACGTCTCAGGGCTTCGCGAGGGCTTTGGCCATCTTGAAGATTGTAGGCGCAGTGTGTTAGAACACAGCCCTCTTGTGCTGATCTGAGATTCCTCCATCTCATTGCTTTCCCAAGTACATCTGGAAACGGTCTACATAGGAATCCAATCCTCTTCATTGGGATTAAAAGGTGCGGGCAGTGCGTTGTTCCTGGCCATTCTGTTGCCGTCTGAATTCTATATCAACCGCGTGCTTGGTCTCGTGTTTAGGACGATCCACACCTTCGTCGCCAGTGTTCTGTCCGGAAAAACGCGGTAGACCGGGTTCCAACAACAAAGTTTTTATACAACTCATAAAACGGAACATTGGCTCAAGCCGCGACAGCCCTTTTATACTTTCCTGTCTGCCGGCTTGTAGCCAAAGACATTCATTTGATTTTGCGCCTTTGTGCGGCTTCGAGATTGGTTAAGCTTTCTTGAACCAATCCCTTTTAGTTTTTAGTAACCAATCAGAATGAGTTATTTGGAGCCAACTATTTTATACAGAACACCTGTGATGTGAATTACAAATGTATTCCATCTTTTCCATTTATTCTGAAGAAATGTCCTTAGCTTCTGACATTTTTTAATAGAGCAAATAGCTTGTACTACTTTTATAAAAGTGTAAAGGTCAGTCAGCCCATGAAGAGGAAGTGAACATAAAATAAATTGTATGAAATGTTTGCTGGTGAGAGAAGTTGATAACATTTAGGATGAAAACATCTACAACATTATTTGCTAAGCCAAAAGAACTTTCAACAAACTTGATAGGTTTACTAGATAACTAGCCTTTACTAGACCAACTAGCCTTGGTCATTTTATTTTTAGTACAGAGAAGTGTTTCAGTATATAGTCACCAGCCAAATTTATGCTCAAGACAGGACTAGAATTCACAGTCTCTTAGTTTCTAGCTGGATGCCTTAATTATTATAATAAATCTCATACAAAGTTTGAATTTAGCTAAAATAATGTTGCTGGTAGTGACATCTATACACATTTATTTGCTATATTAATTGTACTTTCTTTCTTCATATCAGTCTTCAACAGAGAAAACAGAGAAATCAATGTTATAATAATTATTTGACCTATCAAAAGATGGGAAAAACTATTGAAAAGCCATTTTAAAATTAGTAAATTTGAAGGCTGTTCTAAGAAATTATTGTTTAAATGTTTTAAGTTATTTTGCCCTATAGTTTACTTCACTATTCTAATTATATTTGCACTTGAAACATATTTCTTGAACTTATGATAGTTATCAAAAATGCACATGATATTTGAGATATTGTGACATTAGTCAGAGCACGAATACCGGTGGTTATGGCCATGGAGTAATTTTAATTTAGGAACTCAATGTCAATAACCAATCCTGTTGAGAAATTTGATAGAATGGTTTTGGGGCCCTAGGCCTAGCTTATCATCAGTTGCCATGGAGACATATTCTGTTTATTAGATAATATAATGCTAGCTTTTTTCATTTTATTTTTAGTTCAGAAATGTGTGGGCTTCCAGTTTTGATTTGGATCACTGGAGGTCACAGTATTTTCAAATTCTGTTTTGCGATGGTAAAAAGAAAACTGGGAAAAGAATATCTTTAAGAAAACCTTTGCATTTTCACTAGCCAGTCAGTTTCCTAGTAATTTCCCTCAACCAAGATGAAAAAGTCCCAGTTCTCCCCTATAATCAAGTGTCCACATCCTCAGATAAAATAAACTGATGTTTATCCATCAAAACCAAATCAGTGGTAGCTTCATTCAGTGTCTTTTACTAACAGGAGTATATTTTATCTTCATCAGGCTAAATATTTTTTATTCTGGGTATGTTCTTTATGTAGCTGAGGGTACCATCCAAGCAATCTTATTCCAAATAGATGACAGATATCTTATTCCAAACAGATAATAGATGCAGCCAACAGAAGAACGAAAAGTTCCTTAAATTGATTTACATAGAGTGACATTTAATTTCATTGAATTAAAGTTAAATCCCATTATTTTTAAACATTGAATTTGTTGAGTTACAATGTCAACCAGTCATATTAAAATGTACTTTAATAATAACTTTTGAAAGCTTGTGGGAGACTTCTGGCTTCTATTTAAATGGAGCAGCATGAAGAGTACATACAAAACAGTTCGAAAGATGTAATGTGAATGACTACAATTTGCAAATTTTATCTCCTGAAATGAACATTATTAAAATGTTCACGCTGACCCATAGAAAATCTAACTGCTACCAAACAATGCTCTTTTAGTTGTGTGTAGCAGTTGCATAATGCAATGTTATGCTTCTTGAGGGTTATTTTAAAACTAATATTTGGGCATTATTCAATAATACCAATGAAAGAAGTATTATCTCACTCTGCTGTTCAGCAGCCAATATTGTGTTTTGTCTTTGTAACATTATGGAGCAAGGCAATGAAATGAGCTGCATTTGACCTTGTTAACCAATCTTGGTTTCAAAGATTCCCATAGGTCAGTGACAGTGAACCTATGATACGCGTCAAATGACATGTGTCAAATGACACATAATGTTTTGGGTTCCAAGCAGTGTTTACCAACACTCGATAATAACTGTAGGTGATCTTTGACTTATGGCCACAATTGAGCCAAAATTTATGTTGCTGAGTGAAACAGTTAAATTGCCCCATTTCATGATTTTTCTTACCACAGTTGTTAAGTGAATCACTGCAGTTGTTAAGTTAGTAATATTATTGTAAAGTGAATCTGGCTTTCCCATTGACTTTGCTTGTCAGAAATTCACACAAGATGATCACATGACCCTAAGATAGTGCAACTGTCATATTTGTGAACCCACCAAGCAGCAAATTTTGATCAGGTGACCATAAGGATGCTGCAATGATTTTTAAGTGTGAAAACTGACCATAAATCACTTTTTTTCACTGCTGTTGCAACTTTGAATGGTCCCTAAATGAATGGTTGTAAGTTGAGGACTATTTTCTTGCACAATTTTTGGAGTTTGAGAAGACTGCAAAAGAATGCAGTATGATTTACACATAGACTCTGGAAATCATATGAGAAGTTTGTGCTGAAAATTATGTGAGAACAGGGCATGATTTAGCATGATTTTTGGAGGCTGCTTGTTGAGGTAATTCCGTGTTAGGAGAATGAGCACATACAGGGAGATGTATTGAGAGAAGTGTTTGAATAATACACACACAGCACACAGATACACTGTACAGTAAATGTAGNGTTTTCAGTCTAGGGATAATCCAATAACAAAGTCTAGTATCATAAACAGTTCAGTAACAGACTTACATCAAATCCATGAATAACAGTCAATTAGAAGAAAAATGGAGGAACGGCAAAACTCTCCAACAGAAGGAAAAAGAGACTCACTGAGACACACTCTCTTCTGAGACTAAGAAATTCTTCTGAGATCCAGGTTTCTGGCTCCATCTTATGGCAGTTTGAGAAACCACACTCAATTACAGTTTTGCATTTTCTTAAAAGATACAGTATTAAAATGTCTGTCCTGGTTTCTATATTTCTAACCCAAATAGCTGTTGGTGACTTATATTCCTAACACTGCTCATGGCCACAGAGTTATGAGGTATATTCAGAGGTGGTATTCAGCAGTTTCTGACCAGTTCTGGAGAACCGGTAGCAGAAATTTTGAGTAGTTCAGAGAACTGACAAATACCACCTCTGACTAGAGATTTTACAATATCCTTCCCCTGCGATGCCCTCCAAGCCATGCCTACAGAACTGGTAGTAAAAAAAAATTGAATCTCACCACTGGGTGTATTCTCATGCAGCTTCCAGAACTTCTGAAAATCACATAAGAATAGAGTATCCTTTCACGAGGTTTTCAGAGGCTGCAAAAGTCACAGAAGAGCATTTTTTGAAGCCATTTTAGAGCAATGGCCTTGTATGATCCAGACCTGCCTTGGGTAGGCCTTAGCTTTGTCAAAAAGAAAGAGAGCATTGACTCAAGGTAAATGACATGCAGCAGATTCTGGGGATCTCACACATAACTGGAATGTATTTTTTTAAAAAATAAATGAACATGTAAAGAATTGCTTTTCTCTTGTATGGGGGAAGTTAAGAGGTGACATGCCAACAGCATGAAGTTAGAATTTTTCTGAATTTTTGACATGCTGAGCCCAAAAGATTCACTACCATTGCCCAAGGTGAACAAAAAGCTCATATTCTCATAGACTGAAGGCATTTTTTTTCCTCCCGAGAAGGACTAATTTCCAGATGACCTTGGATAGCTTATGCATTAGGGGGGACCCTTCCTGGTTCATCTTGTGCCACTGTTATGCACCTATAAATAGTCAGCCGGGCTATTTTGGGATGGGGTTTATTTTGACGGAGTGCTAGACCCATGTTCAGAAATAGCTTGATTGATTGGCTCAGATGCAGAAAAGGGTTTGTGAAAAGCATCAGAAACCAGTGCCTCAACACCATGAAAAGTAATAGAATAATTGAGAATAAGACAGTGCTAGTAGTGTAGCCATAATGTGTATTACAGAAGAAGTCCATGGCTCTTTTCTAAATATAAATACAAAACATTTTGCGGTAAGAAGCAGTGAATAATCTATATATATTTGGATAGAATCATAACTTACAGATTACAGGATGTACCTATTTTATTTTTTATATATTTATTTTTTATAATTTTATTTATTTACAGGCAGTTCTCAACTTATGACTACAACTGAGCCCAAAATTTTTGCTAAGTGAATCAGTTGTTAAATGAATTTTGCCTCATTTTACAACCTTTCTTGCCACAGTTGTTAGGTGAATCACTGCAGTTGTTAAATTAGTAACACATTTATTAAGTGAATCTGGCTTCTCCCTTGACTTGGCTTGTAAAAAGGTTGCAGAACATGATAACATGACCCTGGGACACTGCAACTGTCGTAAATATGAGCCAGTTGCCAAGAATCTGAATTTTGATTATGTGACCATGGAGATGCTACAATTGTCCTAAGTGTGAAAAATGGTCATGTCACTTTTTTCAGTGTTATAACTTTGAATAGTGACAAAATGAATTGTTATTTTGTATTTATCAAATTTATATGGCACCAATCTTGCAGTTCTGGTGACTGAGCGGCTTTTATCGATATAAAACATTCAACAATTATAAACATAAAAATTAAAATCTCAAATATTAAAACAAGTTAAAAAAACAAAGGTTTGCAGTGGAAAAATGGGGTGCCTTTTTCCTGATTAAGAGAAAACACATTGACTTATAACCATTCCTTTAATGAAGTTTTGAAGTAACAGTGCTGAAAAAAATGACTTCCTACCTGTCCTCAAAATTACAACTGTTGTCCAATCCTTGTGGTCAGGTGATTGTGATTTGGGCACTTGGCAAGTGTGCACAATGATTATAATGTCCAGCAGTCACCTGATCACAATTTGCAACCTTTGCAGCTGTCTTCCCACACACAAAAAAGGTAAAACTGGATTTGCTAAATAATTTTGAATTAAGTATGAATCACTTAATAACTATGGTTATTCTCTAAATGATTACGGCAAAAGTTGTAAAATCGGATGTAATCACATAATATGTCAGTTAATGATCACACTGCTTAATGAAAATTTTCTGGCCACAGTTGTCACTTTCCCCCCTTTTGCATAAAGACAGATGCAAGGAATAAATTAAATGGTTCTACTTTTTCTCTGATGTCCATCATCCTCTTGCCATTTTTTCCTATTAGCAGACTATTTTCTTGACTAGTGTTTATTATCGCTAACTGTGTTATTAAATACATTGTCATTTGTATTATGTCCCTTGGGCAAAAATGTACTGAGGAAAATAAGTGATTATGTATAACTTAGAGATGAGATGAACATAACTTAGTAAAAATATGTCGCATGAAAACAGCTACAAGGGCATGTTCTGATATAACTGTCTTTTCCTTCTGGACTATTAGGAAAATGTAAGAAGACTGAATATTTCACATTCTGATAAAAACAAATGGCAGCCTTAAAAAGAGTTTGCCCAACTCAGTTTTGCTAATGTGAAAAAGACAATTTCCACAAGTTTTTGATAACAGTCTTAAGAAATAGTTGGATTTACTCATTGTACAGTTTTCCACAAGTATTAAAGTGTTATGGTTCAAAGACCACTATTGCTTCCTGGAAGCCTGCCTGGAAGAAATTCTGGGAAAGTGATTTGTCTTTTCCTTTGCCATCACAACAGTAAGGCTGCACTAACTCATAGAATAAGCCCTATCATAAAACAATGTATTGAAAAATGCTTTATTACTTTTTCAGAGGTTTCAATCATTTCAGTCAGTTTCCTATTACAACACGGTTGTTTGAGGGATTTCCAAATTGTAGAATATTTTAGGATATTTGCTTATGAAGATTTATTTGACTTTTTGCACTCTTAGGATTTCACATCTTCACATTTCCTTAAAAATGAATGATATGGTTTTGACTGAATACACAACTGTACTTTATTCAAAAAAGAAGATAATTGTTAGAAAATAATTCCAACTGCATGTAAATGATGGGAAATGTATCCAGTTTTATTGACCAATATTGGATCATGTTACAGTGTGGTTGCCATTATATATTTTTTCCTATTAACTTAATCTCTACTCCCAACATAACCACCATCCCCAAAAGACATAATATACTCAAAGTTATTTAAAAATAAAAATATTATTTTCTGTTGTAATACTTCTCTCGTGCATGGTAGAATATTAGAATAACTTTTCACAGTCAGGCCCAATCATCTCTAAAACCAGAGTTCTGGTTCTTTTAGGTAAGGAAGATCAAGGACAGATATAACATAAATCCTGGGAATGCATTTTATTGTTAACAAAGCAGTTGAATGCCTGTCAGTTTCTCTTTACTCCATCTTACAATAAATCAAATCAAAGAAGATTATTTTGTATTTCTTTCTCACATTTTACTCAGGACTGAATAATCTTTTCTAAACTTCCTCCAATTTCTTTAATGGTTTTCTTATTCCTTCCAATTTCCAGGGGCCTCTCTCTTTATCTCTTGTTTGGATATATCTGCTCTTAACCCAGAGGTAGTTGGATAATAGTGGTTGATGGACCTGTTACTGGTCCTCCATGAACTTCTCCAACTGTCTTCTAAAGTCATTCAAGTTAATAACCATCTAAGGAATTCCATAGATTAATTGTAGGCAGGGGTGGGATAGACTGGTTCAGCATTTACGAGCTTCCCTGCATGCTGAGAGTTGCACACCTGTAAATCGTCATCAGCACGCTGCGTGCAAAGAAGCAGCCTTTGAAACAGTCCTCTTTTCCTGCTTTTTTAACTGCAGCTGTGCCTCGTTCAGCAGCTGAAGTTGAAAAATCAAGAAATAAAGATCAGGTAAGAGCCCGGGTAGTCAGGTGGGCAAAAACATCAGCAGACATAGAACCGGTTCTATGTCTGCTGCTCTTCAGAGCTACCAGTTCTACAGAGGTGGACAGAACCGGTAGAAACCCACCCCTGATTGTCGGCTATATGAAGCCTTTCCCAGTCAACTGGGTGATTCATAGTCCTAATGATTTTTTTAAGAAAGGGAAAAACTTTTTACTGTTCACTTTCTCAAAGCTATGCATAATTTTACACCTCAATTATGTTTCCAGATAGGTATCTTTTTTCAAAGCTAAAGACTCTCAGACTTTCTCTCCTTTGTACTCTAATGAAAATTATTGAGTCCCCTGATTATTTGGATTACTCTGGAAACTTAGATTGTGTGCAGTGTTCCAGATCACATACCACTAGGTGCCACTATTGCACCTTGGAATAAGCAGTGTTTTTTTTTTAAGCAGTTACACATTTTTAGAACCTATTTTGCTATTCTACCACATTCATGTTGGGCAATTCTGTAGAGTGAAAGAGGCCACCCATATAATTTGTTGTTTAGAGATATGCTCCCATTAGTTATTACTACCACAATTCCTGGTTTAGTTCTATCAAGACTGGATATTTCTGATTACATTTTTTTCTTTTTCTTTTCTTTTTTAAAAATTACAAACCCTCTATTTCCACACCATGAATAATTGTAGGTTTGACAAATGTTGGCACATGTTTTAATACTGCCCCTGTCATGATTACTAGCAAATATGTTCCCCAGTACAAATAGAAATGGAGTTTTGGAAATTAGTAGAAAAATGAAATGCGTCATCTTTTTAATGATATGATTAGTTATTACTATGCCTCCTCATAGCTGTCTCCCATAGATCTTCCTTAAAAAGAAAAAAATAGATTGAAAAACAGCTATGATATTAAATTTGTATAATTTGTGGAATTTTTGCCTCAAAGCCAACATCTGTTGTGAAGGTATATGTTATCAAACCTTTATGGAGATTTTCAAACCTCCATATCATGATTATCCCAAAGGTGCTTCTTTCCAAAAGGCAGCTGGGTTTTCTTGATTGTTTTCCTTTGAAAACATTCTCATCCAAGAAGCAAAATTCCACTTGCCTTTTGGAAAAAAACAAGCTCTTTTGCCTCAACATATCTTGTATCTTTCTTTACATGGAAGAAAGGGAATTCTGTACACCATAGGATAGGGAAAGGCTGTGGAGAGTGTTATATATTTGCATACTCACCGAGGATAGGCTGGTCTGGATGGTGGGAAATTTGAAGAGCTGTCATTGGCCATGAGCCGCGAGCAGCCCACGATAAAAAGGCTGCTGCGGTTTCGCCAGCAAGCAGTTCTGGAGAGAAAATAAAAAGAATAGAAGGTCAACTGGATCTCGAGTCTTTTTCCCACAATGCAACACTGGTGACGAAGGTGGGATACTGAGACAAAGGAACCCAGTTGTGCATGTGGCAATGAGG
>BHFT01008824.1:0-33150 GCA_004320025.1 Laticauda laticaudata
TGAGGATAGTTGTGTTAGCTATGTGGAAATTGTGTGGATCAATGATTAAATAATGGATTGATAAAATAAAGGGTTTTCCATATAAGTGTGTGCAACCTGGCAGCGGACGTCTGCGAAGGGTGGACCAAAAACAGTCCCACTATGGCTGCACTGGAGGGTTATCCCTATCTCCCCACAGTCCCTTATTAATCCAGTCCCATTCAGATTATCACCCTGGCCCCCATCCCGTGCTATTCCTTAACCCCGATCCCATGTAGCATTACCCATCCCGCGATAGGTATCCCCTGCCCACCCCCCGATGCTATCCTTACCCATCCCCACCCAAGCATTGCGAAAGGGCTCTAACCAGTTCCAAAAGTTTTCCACAAGACTTTATTGACTAAAAAGAACCTGAACCAAGTGTGTGAAGCGCCCCCAAAGATAATATTTAGCTTTAATAACAAACCCTGTAAAAGGCAAGAATGACCAAGTTAAAGTTCCCCAAGCGATAAGAGATAAAGTCCAACAAATGGCACAGCCAACCCCAGAATCAAATAAAACAATAGGCCACTCTTAACCAGCACAATAAATAATACATAGATAGAGAACACTAGTCCATGAGTTTCCAGTGGTGTGAAGTGGGTACCACGTGACAATGATGGAGCGTGGATGCTTGCTGAAGAGTGCTGCGTCTGAAAGCCCGTCCGACCCAATGGGTGCCTGGCCCCCACTTAGAGACGAACAGGGCGATGTGGTTGTGGAAGGAAACCTCTCAGAGAGCATGGCTCAGTCCTGCGATACTTTATCCAGCCCCCTCTCTAATTGAACAACTCCATGACAATGGTACAGGTATGTTCCCCCCAATCCCAAGGGACCGTAAGGAATACGAAATAAGTAAATCAATGAGAAGAAGGATCCGGTTAGAATAAGGACATTTGATTTGCACTGACCAATTTTGGGTTGATGGGATGAGTAGAGAAGTTTGGTAGATGGAGGCTAAGATCATGTAGCGCGGCAAGATAAAATTCGTGCTGAACGATAGGCTGGTCAGGAGTGATCGGTGGGCATCTGTGTTGGGGTGGTCATCCCTTGTGGCATGGGGTGCTGCGGGTGGCCAGGTCAACGGTGGCATCTGTGGTTGCTGAGTGCGCATCTTGTGGCGTCCTGTGCGCATCGGTGCCATTGGTATTTAGGATATCATCACCTGGGGGTGGAGGAGCAAGACCCTCGGACTTTGGTCGGAGCAGCACGGCTCCAGGCCTGGCCTTGGGAGCGGTTGGGACAGCAAGACCCCAGTGATCCTCCTCCTTTACTTCCACCTAGGGCGCTACTGTATTCGGACATGTCCATGAGAGGTCTGTTGACCGTAGATGGTGAGGAAGGGCTTGCGAACGTATCTGGAGAGATGGTATGTTCAGTGGTATGTACAGACTGAGAGGGAGATTTCTAGCACTGCTTCTTGATGGTGTCCCCCCTGAATCTCCCAGCCAGGACAGTGTGCTCTGTCGCTTCTGGTCTGGCCTCCATAGTCTGCCTCCTGCTTTCTGGTGGGGAGGGTTGGAAAGCTGGGGTGGTGGCGGACTGCTGTGGCTTTAACGGTCCTCTGGGTCACTTGTGAACCCCCTCTCCTGTTCCCTCCCCCAAACCATCCGCATCCACGGGGGCTAGCCGTTCCCTCCATGTGCCGTCCACCCATGGGGAGTGCAGCTGCCGGGGGTGGCTCCTCCATCGTGGATGAGCTCGAACACTCCACAGACATAACGCTGGACACAGAGTCTGACCTCGTTATGGCCCAGGAACGAGGAGACTGCTCTCTGTGGGCCTTGCCCTGAGACCGAAGAGGGTTTGTCCACGTGAGGAGGACTGCTCGCTTGGGTGGGCGGATCTCAGCGCTCAAGAAGCCTGCAACTTGGCCATTCATGGTAGAACGTCTCAGACAAGCCAACTACCGGCCTTCGTGTCAGGCATGACCCCGCGGGGCCCTGGCCCAGAACATCTTGGGATAGGGTCGCCCAGCTCCGTACCAGGGGCGCATTTGTGCCTCCCCCACCCACTGAGACGGACCTCCCGAAGTGTAGAGCCAGGCTCCCTCCCCCTTCTGCTCCTCCCAAGGCCCAGCCTGTTTCCCTCTTGGTGTCTTTGAGAGGGCAACCATTGTGCCCCCCTCGTCCCAGCCCACATAAGGTACATTGTTCTCCCTCAGCCAGTCTTCGGGAGCACCTTCCATCCCTTCATGTTCCTCTTCGATGGAGTATTGCCTCCTCTCCCGTTCTCACGTATGCCCTCTTCCTCCCCCTCTGGCAGAGGCCATCTGAGGCCCTCTTACTCAGAGGGTCCACCCTTTCGCGAGGTTCCTAGGGGCCTGCTCCACTTACCACCAGACCACCACCAACCCACCAGCCAGCACACAACAACTGTTAAGCCAGCCAAAAGAAGCCACCACAGGACCCAGCCAGCACCAGGGAGCCACCAGGCCTAGGACCAGCAGCACCAGCTGTACCAGCAGGTACCCAGGAGCCCACCAGCAGACCAGCAGACCCCAGCAGGACCCAGGATCAGCACCAGCAGAGTAAGCACCCCCAGCAGAACCAGCACCAGCACCGAGGAAGCAGCACCCTAACCCCTAGAACGCCCCGCCCACCAGGGGCAGAGTCCCCCAGCCCCGAGCCAGCAAGAAGCCCCAGCGGAAGCAGAGTCAGGGCCCCAGGGGGTGGGCATGGTGGCCCTGTCGCTTCCCACGTGAGGGCTGCGCAGGAGTAGCACCAGGCCCCTTCCTGCTTCTTCCCCCATGGTTGTTGCCGGCATGGAGGATGTGATCTTGGCACTGGCAGCAGGTCTTTCCTCTGAATGGTGACCTGCTTGCGAGCTGCATCCTTTTATATCCACGGGGCTGACGCAATCCATCCTCCCCGCATGCTCAGTGAATGCTTTGCATCCGCTAGGCATCCACTAGGCATCCGTGATGCATCTGCATCATCCGCTAGGCATCCTGCATCCGTTCCTTCCGCTAGCGTCCGCTTCGCTGTGCTCCCCTGGAAGCCCTGCGGATGTGCCATCCACTTCCATGTGCTTCCATCCGCTAGGCTTCCATGGAGCATCCACTTTACATCCTCGCTACATCCTCCCCCTGTCCGTTCCTTTCCATTGTTGTCCGCTCTGTTTATACAAATTTGGAGCACTTTTGAGAGCAGATAACAACGGATTGAAAATTTTCTCATCCGCTGTGTCCTTTTTACATACTTTTTGCATCCGTCGACCTATGTGACAGGCCCTTAACAAAGCAGAGTTTTCACAACAGTACAGCCTGAATTTTTGCGCTTTTCAAGCCTATAACTGTGTCATAATCCTAGAAAATGATTAAAGTTACATTTATAACATCTCACATATATTTGTATTTATATTCTTATTCTCCATTTCAGGCAACCATTTTCTACTGAAATGTTTTACATACATTTAATAAAATGTGGAAAAGAGCCTCTAATCTCTCTTTATGTTGGTTTGTCTCTGTCCATTTATGTGTGATGTTATTTAATGTAAGAGAAATAAAAGGCAGATGAAAAGAAAAAAAAAGAAATAATGGGAACTGATAAGGTCTCAATAACTTGGTGAAATAGACTGAGGTGAGAGGTAAGGCTGGGCCAGAGACCAAGGACAAATAAAAACACTCAGTAAACATACAATTAAAAAGTCTAGTATAAAATAATAAATAACAACCAAAATCTATGATAAAATCCAGTCTGTCAATTACACATGATCTAACTCAGGGGTGGGTTTCTACCAGTTCTGTCCACCTCTTTAGAACTGGTAGCTCTGAAGAGCAGCAGTCATAGAACCGGTTCTATGTCTGCTGCTGTTTTTGCCCACGAATGACTAGATGGTCAGAATTCCTAGAAGCCTACTCTTATACTCTGACACATCGGCCCGGAAAACAAATTTCCCATGCAGACGCGTTGAGCAAAGCACCATTACTGAATATAGAGGAAGACCCAGCAACGACGATGAACACCTTGCAGATAGAGACATGCCCAATCACCATATCTGCAAATGATGTCGCCAGAGCCACTGCAAGGGATTCATTGACTGCCCGTGTTACTGAAACTGGGTAGGTAAAGGCTGGCCGGAAAATCAAAAAACTGAGAACTCTAAACCTTCCGGACCAGACAAAAACCGAACTCTCGATTCAAAAAGGGTTGTTTTGTTGTGGGGTGATCGGGAATTATCCTTCCAAATTACAAACTAAGGTACTGGGTATGCTTCATGAAGGCCACCCTGGAGATTGTTAAAATGAAAAACCTTGCTAGAAGCTATGTCTGGTGGCCGGGTATAGACAGGGACCTCGAATACTGGGTAATTCTTGCAACAAATGCAAAGAACCAGACTTCCCACCAAAAGACACCATTAGGGACGGGAAACGCCGCGAGGCCCTGGGTATGAATTCACATTGACTTTGCAGGTCCTACTAAGGGGCATACTTTCCTAATTGTTGTAGATGCATACTCAAATTGGCTGAGGTTAAAATTATGCCATCTATGACAACTGAAACTGTTATATTAAACAACTTGACAAACTCTTCGCAACCATGGCCTGCTGGACGCCTAGTGTCCGACAATGGGCCACAATTAACAAGTATCCAAATTCGAACAATACCTAGCCTCCCTAGGTATTAGACATGCCCTAACCGCGCCGGCCCACCGGCTGCAAATGGTAGGGCAGAGAGAAGTGTCAGGTTTACCAAAGAAGGGCTAGAAAAAAATGGAAATTGGGGATGTCTCAAGATAAATAAATCGCCTATTCACCCTCCAGCATATTACAACGGGCTATAACAAACAAAAGCCCGCGGAAATTTACTATGGGAAGAAAACTGAGGTCGCAATTAGACAGATTGCACCCAAACTATATGCCAGAAACTCCCCGACTCCTCCACCCGTTTTCAGACATTTAAATAGGTGACCTAGTTTATGCAAGAAATTTTACTGGGGACCCATTATGGCTTCCAGGTCAATAACACAAATTACAGGCCCCCGGTTCTACGACTAACCATAAGACGATGGCAGGGAATGGAAGCAGCACATAGACCAGCTTCGGTCCCGAAACATAGAAAGAAGTACAAACACACAACCACAAATATTAAAAAAACGACGAAAATACAAACCAAAGGGGGGGGGGGAATTACGAGGAAATAATAAAGAACCATTTAAATTAACACAGAATATGATAACAAGCAAAAAGAGCAAAAAAGAAGACTTACATTAGAAAGAAAATTGCGAGAAGAGTCCACTCGAAGGGCCAGCCAGGCCAGCTCGACCTGCCTGGAGAAAACAGGAGGGAGCGGCAAACCGCCAGCCTAAGAAACTCAGGCGGCAGTAAAATGGCTGACTCACCCTTCCAGGGCGGTTCCATGGAGAAGGACCAGAGAGACAGCAAACCCCATCCGAACTGGTCGAAGTCTTCAGCAGAAATGAACCGCGCAAGTCCAGTCAAGGCAAAGAAGCCCCACCTACCTGTGCGACTATGTCACCACGTACGACTAAACCAAAGAGGGAGGGTGTTCTGTATATAGAATAATAGACTCCTAATACAGGATTCTGATTGGCTAAAAAACCTAAATGGGGATTGGTTCAATAGGAACCAATCACGAAGCTGCTCAAAAGGCGGCAAAACTAAATACCTGTCAATGGCTACAAGCCAGCAGGCAAATCCCTATAAAAAGGCTGCCGTGGCTTGAGCCAATGTTCTGTTTCTCAACTGCTGTAAATAATAAAGACTTTGTTGTTGGAACCCGGTCTACTTCACGTTTTTCCAGAACGGAACAATATTTTTCCGGATCTCTCTCGTAAAAGGAACATTGAAGGAGTATGTGACTCACAATCTACACCTTTCCTGAGCCACAGAAACAGAGCCTTTCATCCAATGATCTTTGCCATACAAGATGGCTGATAAAACACATGGCACTGTGTGAGTGAAAATGCTTTATCTGGTGGAGAAAAGCCAAAAATGCTTTCTGGTGGAGAAAAGCAAAAAAAAAAAAAAAGATAAGGCTGCACCAAAATCAGCCAGCGGTCTCCACAGTTCAGTGTGTCTCAGTCTAGCCTTTTAACTACTACTTGATTTGGGTTTTTTAAAGTCAAGATAAAGTGATGAGCTAGCTTTTTGATAAAGTAATCTTTCTGTGTAGGTGTTTAACAGTTGATCTACAGTCCCCCAATGAAGCCATCATGCACTACTTTTCATATTTTTTTTACTTTTGGGTTATTGTTGGATGATCACAGGGGCAGAAAAAGTAAAAGTAAGTTTTTGGAAGTTTCTCTTTGTCAAATTGAAGAAAAGGCCAAGTTGCCATAGTATTTTTCCTTGGTTTCTCCAGAGGAAGCTAAAATTGATAGCCTCTCAGTCTCCAGTGTCAAGGTCACTACCTAATAACAGAGTATGTTCAAATTTTCCAGTTCCATCTTCTATACTTTCCTATAGTATCTGCTTTGTGATGCATGGGGAGAAAAGAAATAAAATATTTCTGAATAACAATGGCAACAACCTTTTATTGTTTTATTGAATCATTTATAATTTAGTGCTCTTTAGGTATGTTGGATTCCAACTTCATGCTACCTGAAGAATTATGCAAATTAAATTTAATACATATTGGCTGCACCAGGTTGGAGAAGACTGAATTAGAGGCAAAATTCATAGTAACTTTTACATTAAACAAATTGATGAACCAATTTAGGGGAAAGAATCTATATATGATGCCAAATGAAGAGGGTGATAGAAAGTGAGCCTCACTTAAATTATGTGAGCTGCTAAGATCCTACAATCTGAGGACCATTCTGGAGAATCCTTATCCAGCTTTTGTGTTTATTCAGTGCAACAGTTTTATGAAAGAAGAGTTTTGTTTGAAAATTAAAACCTAGCAAAATGCTTAATATTTTTTATTTTGAAATAAACATATATTGCTGGTATAAATTGAGCAGTGCAATATCTTGAACAATGTCAGTCCAGTCGCACAATGCTGTTCACTTGATATTTTGCATGATATTTGGAGAAGAAGGTCAATATTTCTCAAGTGATGATGAATAAAAGTCATTACCAGATTAATTTGTGCAGATGCCTGCCCACCTTTGTTTTTCAATTAAGGTTTGAATAGACCCAAATTCTCAAGGTAGAAAAATGAGGGATTTTGTATGCTTTAGGTAGGCTGGTAGCTTGGCAAAATCAGAGGTGACTTAGTTTTGGTTTCTTTACCAAATTATCTATCTATTATCTGCCATTTCACAGTCTCTTATGGAAAGTGCATGGGAGAAGCAAGCAGAAAAACAATGCTATTTTCCACAAATCTCATGAATAGTTTATCTTTTTTTAATGGAATAGACATGTAGTTTAAAGTGCAAGGGTACGAGCCAGACTTAATCCACCATTCAGACCAGAGCAGAGTGCAGAGAAGAGCAACAAACAGGATTGGTGGACGGTGGTTTCAACATATGAAGAATGGTTGAAGGAATTTGGTGTGTCTCGTTCAATGAAAAGAAAGACCAGGGTTGACATGATAGCAGTGTTCCAATATCTGAGGAACTGCCACAAAGAAAAGGGGCTCAATCTATTCTCCAAAGCAGCTGAAAGCAGAACAAGAACTATAATTTAGAACTATGCCGCCTTCGGTCTAATATAAGTATGGTACATAAAATTATATATTGCAGTGTCCTACCTGTCAATGAATAGTCCAGCTTCAACCACAATACAAGTATACACAATAGATACAAACTCAAGGTAAACTGCACCAAACTCGATTGCTGGAAATACGACTTCAGCAACAGTGGTCAATGTCTGGAATACTCTACCTGACTTTGTGGTTTCTTCCCCAAACCCAAAAACTTTAACCTTAGACTGTCTACTATTGACCTCACCCCTTTCCTAAGAGATCTATAGGGGCGTGCATAAGCACACCAACGTGCCTACAGACCCTGTCCTATTGTTTCTTTTTTATTTGTATACATTTCATGTATTCATAACCATGTTTATACGTATACTTGCTATCTTATAATCGCTTGACAAAATCAATTAATTAATTCATCAGTCAATCAAATAAATAAATAAATAAATAAACAATGAATGGAAACCAATCAAGGAGAAAACCAATCTAGAACTAAGGAGAAACATCCTGATAGTTAGAACAATTAATCAGTGGAACAAGTTGCTTCCAGAAGTTGTGGTGCTGCAACACTGGTGTTTTTTAAGAAAAGATTGGACAACTATTTTTCTGAAAGGGTACTATAGGGACTTTTAGGGAGTTGGACTAGAAGGTCCCTTCCAACTCTGATATTCTGTAAAAGTATTTCTACACGGTCTCAAATATTACATTAAAACCTCAGGTGAACTTTGCATATTTGGGGAGTGGGAACAATGAGGAAGTCATGAGAAGAACAGCTAATGAAATTAGCCTTATTCTTGAATAAGATTAAGTTCAGAAGTAGTATCTCAGTAGGAGGTTTTATATATATGTATGTACACACACACACACACACACACACATATTTGAAGTGAGAGCATTTGTATGCCGACTAGAAACCTCAGCTTTCACTTTTCCCTGTGACTTTTGCATCTAGAGTTCCAAAGAATTAACATCTCTCATCTTGCTTGCTCTCATCCTCCCCCCCTTATTTTTCCATACCAGAGCAGCTGCTCTGCTATTCATTTGCAACATCCAGGGATGCTGTTTTCTTCCTTGAAGGACAGAAAAGCCACATGTGGTGGTACTCAGAGAATGAAAAGCCTTCCAAGGTTTCAGTGTTTTTGTGATCTTCCACTTACACTCCACACTTTGTCTCTAAATGGCAAAGCTTTGAAAAATCGGGACCACGTCCAATGCATTAAACAGTTGTAATGCAAGGTAACCTGGCAGGCAGCCTAAACCAGAGAAAGCTTTATAAGGCAGACTCTCTTGAGATTTTAACTGTCAAACATAATAATAACAAAAGAGTTGGGGAGATAGAGGTGGCTCTCAAAAAGCCAAGACTTAGTACAGTGAAGATCAGAAGTACCTTTTTATATAAACGCCTGTAGCATTTTGGCTATCAAATACAACTACACAACAAGAAGATGCATTTTATTACAAAAATAATATTCCGTAGCTGAGTGCTTTAAGTAATGTGATGTATTTATCTCTGTTTACTGATTTTGACCCAGGTTCTCATTTCTACTCCATTAGAGCAAAGGAATCAATATTACAGCATGAGCAGAACATTGCAAGTATATGCTGGACACCTTCTATTAACAGGATAATAAGGTAGCAAGTGATGTGAAAGCTGTCTTCCTGACAACCTGAAAGCTTGCTGCCATTCAGAACAGCTATACTGAATCTAGACAGACAAAATTCCTGCCCTGGTTTAACTCTAAGATAGCTTTCTCTTCCAAGAGAATTTTTATATATAAAAGCACAACTACAATGACGTGGGATAATACCCGAAGGAAGCTGAACAGTAAAGAAAACAAATATAAATATGTATGTGTGTGTGTGTGTGTGTGGTGTGTGTGTGTTTGTTTTCAGCTTCCTTCGGGTATTATCCCACTTTTTAAGTTGTAGCAACGTTTACAGCAGATCTCATCTGCCATCATCTCAGGCTTCTGTACTGAGTTTGTATGTAAACTCAATACAGTTTAAACAATACAAATGTTGTACACATACAACCTCAATAACATAACCTGATGAATGGCAGATGAGATAGATTCTGCTGAAACACGTTGCTACACACTTTAAAACGCACCACAATGAGTGGGATAACTACCCGAAGGAAGCTGAAACTGCCTGCATTCATGTAAGTACCCGCGAAAACTAAAAAAACAAAAGATATATATATATAGACTATATATGTTTTTTTTAAGTTTTCGCGGGTACTTACATGTGAGCTGTTCAGCTTCCTTCGGGTATTATCCACCATCATTGTAGTGCTTTTAAAGTTGTAGCAATGTTTCAGCAGAATCTCTCTGCCATCATCAGGCTTAATGTATTGAGTTTTGTATGTGTGGGTCAGGCTATCACAGCTGTTGGTTTTAAATTTGAAGGCTAGCCTATTGCTGTGCCAGGATGTTTTTTTTTTCTACACCCCTGATTGGTTGGGAGTCTTGGTGTGTCGGGTTGGTAGTTGGATTGGGAGTTTGGTTTGTATTGTGTTTTCTGGTTTCTTCTGTCTGTTTTGTGGCTTTGATTTGGCTGGCAACACTTGTTGTGTTCCTGTTATTGGGAGGCTTTCCCGTGCAGCCTTGGCTTCGCGGTGAAAGGACAAGCTATATCGTCTATTAGGAAGCTAGGTTTCATCTGGGTGCACTGGTTGGGGTGTGTTTTTCAGGGGAGTCTGTTTGTGCAGGTGTTTGGCCTGGCTGTGGTGTGGAATCTTTCTATTTGAGAGGGCTTTCATGTGTTGGACGAGTGAGGAAGTGTGTTCCAGGCTTTTTGACTGCATTTTTGTTTACATCCAGGTGGATACTTATTCTTCTATTTCGTCTGTCCAATGTATGTGCCTGGCATGATGCCCAGGGGACTTCATTATGCCTTGGTTTTCCAGGTCATTGTTTTATCTTTAGGGTTTCTGAGGATGGCTGCTGATTTTTCTGTCTGTGTTTTGAAGGAGATCTTGAAATGTGATGCTCTGTGTAGTATCTTACTGATTTTATCTGTAGTACCCTCTTCATGTAGGGCAGGACAGCTGTTTCCATAGATCTGTTGAATCTTCTAGTCTCTATTATGTCTTAGTGTGTTTTTGTGGATCACGCTAGTGATTTTGTTTTTGTGGAAGCCGTTGGCTGTCCAGTACTTTAGTCAGGGTGCATAGTTCAGTCTTTATATGTGTCTTGTCTACCAGGTGGTGGTTGTTGGTCTGGTGATAGTGTTTTGGCCACGGAGTTTTATCTGTGCTGGTGAATGGTGGGATTGGGCGTTGAGGTAGCTAGTGGCGAGGTGTCGTGTGTGGTGTGTAGTGTTTTTTTCTGGTTGAAATGATGGTTTGGTCCTAAGTTGCCTCGGTTTCTATGTGGATCCATGTGTTTTTGGATCTTTGTTCCTTGAGTGGTGTAGTTATCGATACACGTCGATGTTGTTTTCAATTGCCATGTGGCTTGATTTTGGGGTGTGTGACTGTTTAGAGTTGTGTTAGGCAGGAAATTGTTTTCTTTCCAGAGGCCAATGGCACAATGTGTAGGATGTATTTGTACTCTAGTTTGGAGGTTTGTGTGGGTGGGCATTAGCCGCGGGCCCTAGGACGTCTGCGAATTACTTCGCATGACGGTGACAGATGTTAGGGACAATGACAGGTGACTAGTGGTGATCCCATTGGGACTCCTGTCAAATTTTGCTTGTATCTTTTTTTCCCTTTGTATATGAAATAGTGTTGGTTAGCAGTGTTCTTTTAGTTCATAGGTATTTAGCTGGTTGGTATTTATTTTTGATGATTTCTAGAGTTTCTTTTATCGGGACTTGAGTGATTAGTGAAACCAGTTCAAAACTTACAAGCAGATCTTCTTGTTCCACGTGGTAGATCTTGGAATCATTTCAAAAAGTGGTATGAGGGCACAAACAGATTCCCTCCTGATATCTCCAGCCAACAACACGCCAACCAGCAGACCCAGATGAAAACCTAGGCTCCGTAACAGATTGATAGGTGTCCATTTGACTAGTCGGAGCCAAGCTGCACTACAATGCCTCGATCAGGCAAGACAATGTTGCCAGCCAATCAGACAAGAAAGCCGACAAAACGACAGAAGATATTAAGAAACACCAATCACCCAACCAATCAGGATGAAGAAAAAGCCATCCTGACACAGCAGTAGGCTAGCCCCAAATTTAAAACTGAAACAACTGTAAAAGTCTGACTCACAGACGAACCCAACACAGAAGCCTGATGATGGGAGATGAGATTCTGCCGAAATGTTGCTACAACTTTAGAAGCACAACTATAATGATGTGGGAAAATACCCGAACAAAGCTGAATACCACACAGACACACACACACACGCACACACACGCACACACACACGCACACACACACACAGAGAGTTTCGCAGACAGTAAATGGAGTGGCAAGAGAAACATTACAATGAGATACTACTGTGAGACTGAAGTTGGTTTTTTGAAGTGTGAAGCTTTGTAAAAGGAGGCTGCACCACAATGAGAAAAGGATTTATGAACTCTGATAGGTATACCAATTCTACTTGCCCTTCCACAGTAATCTGATTTTCAGATCAATCCTGTCACACTCCAGATCTAAAATGGTTCTGCATATTCGATAGTGGCATTTCCCAGTTATTCTGTCATGAAGGTTCCTCAGGTATTCATCTTCAACACATTTTTATGACTTCAGTTTTGTGGAAGAGATCCTTTTTCCTCTTTTTAAATTCAGTTGAATCTTCAGCACAATAGCAATTCTGGTTCCAGATGAAGATGATAAAAAATCATGTTATCATCTTCTAACAGCTCATCCATGCAGTTCTGAACTTGCCTCCAAGGAACACAATTTGTCTTTGTTATTTTGTCAAATATTGCTATTTTTCAACTAGAGGTTTATTCCACCATTCCATCATTTGCAGAGTAGATCATTGGCATGGCTATATTCTTTTGAAGGTCTCAGATTTCAAAGGCCTTCACACTAAATATACAAGACAATTGTATTTTACATTTAATTTATCTTTTATCTTATTTTATCATTCCCACACAAAAAAACTTAACCACTCTCTTGATTAAAGATAATGCAAAGATTTGGGGATTGTTGTAATGAAACAGAGAATGATACTGTGCTCACATTCAGAAAATGTCCAAAACACTACTTCCAAATAATTCTGGAAGCATAGAGAACCCAAATATTAAACATTCAGTACCAGGTTAATATTTCTCTCTTGAATGTCCCAAAGGTAGTTTTTTAAAAGGTAAGTGGATTTTCTTGACTTTTTTTCCTCCTTAAATATGCTTTGCTTCTCATCCAAGAAGACCTGAAGAAGAAGCTTATTGGATGAAAAGTGCCTTTTGAAAAACACCTTTGGGACAACCATGACTTGGGAAACTAAGAATCTCCACAGACATCCTCCCTTGATCCAAATACAAATTACATTGTGATAAATTGGAAATCTGTGCTATAAGTGATGTTTCTGACTATGAAAGCATTTGAGTGGGTGTTTGTTTATGGTTTTCTTCCCAGATGAAACCATGCTGAGATTACAAAATTATTAGTTCCACTGTACAAATGATAAGACAAAAAAGGAGGGGGGATTAGATATTCATATTTTCAATAAACAATCTGACTACCTTTTAATCAGTTGAAAAATTGCCTGGCTGAGGAACAGCATGAGTATAAAGAAGATCATGGTGTGAAGTTGGAGATCATTGTAAAAATGGGTAATCTTTTCTCTTGACCATAACAAAAGACATCCCCACAGTGACATCAAAGCTAAAATGGTGAAGGCAAAGATGGGATGGTGCTGCTCCCATTAATATAAAGAATCAAAATTACAATCATGCAAACCCCCTTCTTGTTAATAGGAGCAAATGAGTTCTAATGCATATACTGGTGGCAGAGTTATTAGCAGCTGGCTTTCCTTCCCATTGATCTTGACTTTCTGCACAGAACTTGACCATCAGTCTTTCTCTTTTAACAAAAAAAAAGTTGTTCTTGTTTAAGGAACATTGCAAGAACTTGCACTTTACTCTCTGATTAATCACTACAATCCTGGTACAGAATAAAAAAGTGTATATACATATATATCATTGCAAAACACAGTTTTTGTTTTATAGTGTCCCTGTTATGGAGAATGAAAACAGCTATTCAAAATGTGAAAGATTTTGAATCATGCAAATGATTGGCACTATGGGAAAAAGGTCAGGAATTAAAAATTAAAGATAGATAGATAGATANATAGATAGATAGATAGATAGATAGATAGATAGATAGATAGATAGATAGATAGATAGATAGATAAATAGATAGATAGATAGACCTCAATACTAAAAAAAGATTGTATTAGTTAAAATAGTATACTGTTTTTTGTCACTTTTAATAAGTTGCAGGATATACATGACACACACCAACATATGGCAAACTGGGAGAGAGAATTAAAAAAAATAAGTTCAGAATTTATTGCTAAAATGAAATCTCTTTAATTACTTTACATAACCAATAATTGGTTATTAATGAAAACCTTGCTACCCTTTCAGTGGGAAAATTACAGAAGTAATGAAATTATTGAGAAAACTGTCTCATTTGCAAAATCAGGTGCATATTTTATTTCTATAGATTTGTAGCCTGTATAATTCAACTATCTGATCTCTTTCTAGTTCCAGTTCAGGCTACTTTTGCCTCCTGCACCCTCTGGATGTCTTACAAACTCTACATATACAAAAAGTGCAGAATTGGATAGAAAAGAAAACTGGAACTAAAACATCAGGGATTAACACAAAGTTCAAGATCTCAAGCACAACCTAAAATGCCCCAGCCTTTTTTCAATCCCAATTGGGCTGAAATCAGTGTTTTTCATTGTTGCCAACTCAGAAAAACACTGGGATAAATGGTGAACTTAAGACTTGGGACAAATTTTGAAACCCAAGATTTGGGGTGTCTTGTGTTTCCCTATCTGACAAATATATATATATATATAAGGGAGAGGAGTTCAATAACTTCCTTCTAATCATAAGGAATGGCTTACCAAAAGCTGTCTTGGCACAAGTCTCTCTGCTGGGGGTGGGAGCAGGGGTGGGATTCTACCAGTTTGGACCAGTTCTATAGACCCGGTTGTTATGATTCTGCACAGTTCAGAGAACCGGCAAATCACGCCACTGGCTGACTACTCCCCTCCCCACCCATCCTACCCAGGAGGCTTTCCTGAGGCCCAGTTGGGGTGGTATTCAGGGAGTTGGGGGGGTATTCAGGGAGTTGGGGGAGGGAGAAGTAGCCTGTGAGCAGAGCTGAAACTTTCTTAGGATTGAAGCTTCTATTTTTCAGTGCAGACTCAGGCAGCATATTGCAGAAAGGTAGTTCTCTGAGTGAATCTGTGATTCTGCAAACAGCTCAATCTGCCTGCCTACTTTGCCTGATTTTTAGGTAAAATTGCTCTTTTTTAAAATAAAAAATTCAATTTTTACATATATATTGACAATATTTATATACAAGCCACACCCAGCCAGTCACATGACCACCAAGCTACACCCACAAATTAGGCCATGCCCACAGAACTGGTTGTTAAAAAATTTGAATCCCACCCCTGGATAGGGGTTATATACTGAGCCTCACTTTGTTCTCTATTCTTTGTTCATTTTGTCTTATCCATGAAGGAATATTTTAAAAGGCATTCTTTGTGGCCATTGTGCTTTCTTATTAGAAAGGCACCTCATTCTTTCAAGTATGCCTTATTCCAATCTTCGGATTTGGTATTTCCCCCCCAACAATGCACTTTTGTTCCAATCCATTATTTTATTTTCTCTAGAATATGGGGACAACTCAGTAAAATATGGATGCACTTGATGTCTTTCCAAGAAGCAAAGTAGCAGAGAACTATTTCATTTTGTTTAGGGGGAAAGAGTGAGAAATACTGTTGGATGTTAGAGGATTTTAACTTGCATTGTGAAGGAAGATTTTGGAGGACCGTTAGATTATATGAAGCCAATCTCTGTGAATGTGGAGAATCTTCTTGGCTTTTTTGAGAGCCTCAGCTGCGTTGTATTAACTGTGTCTATCTTTCAAAATATCTGGATTTTGTTATTATGGCATTAATTTATTATTAGCCATCAAGTGTCACTCAATGAGATAGGATAGATTATTTGTTGAATAAAATAATAAAATAAAATAAATATATGGCTATCTTTGAAAGCTATCTTCAAGTTTCTTTCAATCTAGCATTCTCACAATGTTTTAATTGACTCCCAGAATTCATATCTTACATGGTCAAACAGGCTAAATCAAAAGAAATTTCAAGGTCAGATGGAGAACATTGAATTATTGAAACACTGAACTGAAAAAAACATTCTGGCATTTATTCATAAATGACAGTAATCATAAAAATGCTTAAAATTACATAGACTTAAAAATATCTGATGGACGGCTTAACTGTATCCTGTTGCTGACACTTGAATTCTACACTATACTGATCTTCTGTTACTTCCTTAAAATATTGTATTTCTCTATCAGGACATCCAGTATTTTACTGCATTGCAGATCAGACATTGCCACAATAATTTTCAGGTATCCTTGTTTTTAGCCTCTCTGCTAACAGATCTCTCTGTGGCACACATATATGCTCAGAGAGGTATCATTGATCACCTGAACACATGAAAAAGATACATTAGGTGCATCTTGTACTAGATTACTGAGTGAAGATGTATTGTGTGAAATCTAATGGGTCTGAAAGCTTTTACGAAATAGTTTTTTTCCTGATACACTGGCCTTACATGGATTCAAGGTTTGTCATTCATCATTCAAGAATGATGGATCTAGTTTTGTAAAGCTGAAAAGGAAAGAAAATTCTTTTTCATTTTAAGCATTAGCAAAGTTTGGATAGAATTATGAAAATTTTTTCTGCATAAATTTCAGATGAATTTCAGATGAGTTTCGAGAAAATAAAGCATTTATTTTTAAAAACTATTTATTTTAATAAAACAATTTTTGATAGTATGACTTTACCCATCCCTTTCTCTACAGGAGTTGAATGGTCTGAATCACAAGTATCAGTTTATACTTAGTTGTATCAGTTATATCAGCTTGAAATTTCTTGTGGAAGTCGCTGATCATCATCCTGTGATAAGACATCCCTCCAAGTGACAAAGCCTAACAAATTTTATCCACCTTCAGGGGTACCTTTGGATGACATCAGACTAAATGGAAAAATCAATCCTTTAATTAAGGGTAATTTAAACATACTTGTCTCAGAGACTGAATATACAGTGAGGGCAATACTATGAAGATGCATCAGAGTTGGTACATTGTCAGGATATCTTTGTACCATGGTAAGGTGTAAGTGGAAAAAGTTCTTCCTTGCAAGATTATTATTATTGTTTTTATTGTTATTATTGCTATTATTGTTATTGTTGTTATTATTGTTATTATTATTTGTTTAGACTACTTTGGCATTTTTATGGAGTCCTTCCCCAAGGTCCCCAGTTAGGCAGGTGTTTTTGATGGTCTTAAAAGTAATGTAACCAGATGTAAACTGTTCTACATAAAGCTGAATTTGACAGATGGTGATTTTGCCAGTGTTAGTGGGATTCAAGTGATGCTCCTGATGTTTTGGAATTTCACCCAAGGAGTTACTGTTGTCTATTGCTGGGTTTTCTTATGGAAATGCAGACTGTTGTATGAATTCACACAAGATGAAGTTATCTGATTCAGTTCCAACAGGCCATCCAGATCCACAATTTCTCCTCGCCCCTCCCTTTGCTTCTTCTTCTTCTTCTTCTTCTTCTTCTTCTTCTTCTTCTTCTTCTTCTTCTTCTTCTTCTTCTTCTTCTTCATTTTCTTTCTTCTTTCTATCTTCTTCTTTTCTTCTTCTTCTTCTTTCTCTCTCTTTCCTCTCTTCTTCTTCTTCTCGTCCTTCTTCTCCTTCTCCAGTCTCCGCGATCTCCCTCTCCTCCTCCTCGCTTCCTCCCTCGCTCCTCCTCCTCCTCTCCTCCTCCTCCTCCTCCTCTCCTCTCCTGCCTCCCCTCCTTCCTCCTCCTCCTCCTCCCTCCTCTCCTCTCTCCTCCCTCCTCTCCTTCTTTTCTTCTTCTTCTCTTCTCTTCTCTCTTTCTTCTTCTTTCTTTTTTTCTTCTTCTTTCCACAGACTAAAAAGTGAGTTTGAAAAGGATAAGCGTTCTAGAGCAGGGACGTGTGTTCAATCATTCATCACTATCTTCATCTTCTGCCAAGCAGAACATTCTGTGTACGTTAACGCTGTTCTGATCTAGAAGCATGTTAAAACATGAGCGAGAAAGACATGGAAATTATAATTGTTCTCTTTTTCTTCTTTCTTTCTTTTCTTCTCTCGCTGCCTGCTTGTCTTCTTTATTCTTTCCTTTTCCTTCCTCTTTCTTTCTTTTTTCTTTTTCTTTCTTTCTTTTTCTCTTCTTTCTTCTTGCTGATTCCTTCATTCCTTCCTTTTTCTTTTTTCTTTCTTTCTTTCTTTCTTCTTTTTCTTTCTTTTTTCTTTCTTTTTTCTTTTTTACCTTCTGCTTTATCCAGTACTATCTCACTATCGTGAATCTCTGTCTCCTTCATCTCTTTCTTCTTATTCTCAGAGTTATCCAAGTTTTTTAATACAAGATCCATTAGCACCATTCATTGTGACTGCATTGATATTTCCCAAATTCATAACATCTCCACATGCACCAAGTGATGGAGATGTATGGGAGACACGCTTTGCACTCCGTTGAGTTACCTGATATCATCTGTTACTCACTGTGTGCTAGATTCACTATTCTATGTCGTCCAGCATCCGTCCTACCAGAGATTTTCCACCTGCTCAAATGATTTAAGCTGCCACATGCGAAACCTTTCCTGAAAGGTGTTGCATCCGGATAACTCGAACACGTGGTCTCATCCTTACAGCAATCCTACGGATAAGTCTCTCGCATCCGCTCGCAATCTCAATTGCAGATCTCTCTCGCTGCTCCAGTGACGCAACTACATCACCTGGAAATAGAAGAGGAAGATCTGAACGGGACACGGAACGTTCCGCGTGCAATGAGTTAGCACGGACATAGAAAGGATAATGGATGCAGCTCGGACTAGTTATTAAAACGGAAAAAACGTTTGTAGTCAGGGAGGTTATCTCGGATATTCAGGAATGTCTGGAGTGTCTAGAGAATGCAGAGGACACCTAGTGAAAACTATTTTCCATATACAAAAGGGAGGAAATCAACTGGATTCACTTTCAGTTCCAGCCCTTGTGTCAGTACCTCTTCAGCCTTGCTCGTGCTCTTGCCGTCCACATCATTCATATCTACCATGGATCGTCTCACACTCCTTTTGTAACCACCTCATTTCTACACACAGTGCAAACCTCTTCAGATGATCTTGTTTCATGTGTTTACGCAAGAAAGGTAGGTGCCCAGAGAAGTGTCTGGTCAAAGCTTGATCCAGACAGAGATCGAGACTATGAACCTTAATATGTCAAGCTATGGTCGGAGTGAGGAAAGAAACCCTCGTGCATCCATCACTTCGAATGAATTCTACCAGCCTGTGTGATGAAGTTGTGGAGGTGAGACCAGGTTGACCAAAGCATAACATTCATTACCCAGCCTGCGACTCGTGACTGAAGTGCACTGGACTCTCGCGCCACCTGCTCAGGACACCACTCAGGAACATGCCAGTACAGCTGGGGGTCGCCAAACTATACTCCATCAGCTTTGTGTCTCAGTAGAAGTGGTTGCAGCCATCATTGAAGATGCGTGTGAGGACTGCTCATGCCCCTCACTGAGAGAAGTGATGGAAAGAAAGTGCAGAACTGGGGGGGGTGGCAGTGTGTATCAGAAGGTGGAATATCCCCACACACAGTTGGAAGCATAGAGGAAGATCATGTGGCCTGCACAACAGCCAGTCAGGGTCCACTACTTTATCAGACTACAAGGTTCCATCTTCAGCATCATTCCTCTTCACTCCCATGGTCGATGCACTACGTTCATGTTACTCGAATGCTTCATGGCAAGAGGTCATCTTCGTGCCAGGATAACAACGGCATGACTCAAAGAGGGCTGGAACTCAAACTCTCATCAGGGCTTCCCAGATCAGACCTGACCCAACGAAACACAAGATGTGCCTACGCTTATCGAGGTATGAGGATACGCTCTCCTCTCAGAACCTACTTATGACCCTAATCCAATGCCTTCACCCGTGAAGATGATGGTCTTCAACTACAGACTTCTCAGGCAAGACGTGGTTGTGTAGAATGCCTTTGGCATCCTGGCCAAGAGGTCAGGATCACTTCACCCACGATGCAGTCATTCGCCCATGAGACCGGAAGAACATTGTGAAAGTTGCTGCATGCCTGCACAATCTCATGTTGCCCGCTATACCTAGAAGTTGCAGAAAGGCTTGTGGACCACAACCAAATTGCATGGGGACCTATGGAGCTGGCTGATATGGAGGCAAGGAGTAAACCTGATAGAACACCTACGTGGTATGTGTGCCAGGGACACGTCACGTGAAGGAGAAGCAGCGCAATCCTGAAACATCTGGGCAATCCCCAGCTGGACAGTGGAGTGGCAAAGGATGGTAGATGCTATATGATGCTTCTTCAGCCTGTCTCATCACACTGATGAATTTGTGCATGTTATGCTTGAGTGGCCTACAAGAACAGGGCATTTAATAAAGAGTTGTGTTTATGTTGAAATGTGTTGATGGAATGATTAAATTGTTATTATAGATAATGGCCATAGGTTGTGGCACCTGGGAGAGTGACCATACAGGTCCCACTATGCTTGCACTGGAGGCTTATCTATCCACAGCTATTACCTATCCCACAGGTATCCCTGCCCACACTGCTATCTGACCCATCCACAAGCATCAAAAGCTATTAATCCATTTCTAACAGTTTCCTCACGACTTTATTTAGCTTAAAAAGAACTGGAAACCAAGTGTGTGTAAGCAAAGATAACCCTTTATTTAATAACAACTTGTAGACTTATTAATAAAAGCAAAATGAACCAAGGATGTCCCAAGAAAATGATAAGTCAACATTGTATGCAAACCAGTTCTGGCTCTACTTCTCAGTCACTTTGAGGAGGTGCCCATGGTCTCAGGGGTGAAAGCTCCAGTGCCATTGATGCGGGTACCTGGCCCTGCATGAGGACCGGGATGGACGAGTGTGGAGGATAGCTCTCAGAGAGCTGGCTGCAGTCCCGTGGATGTTGAGAGCCCCTTCCTCCAGGACATGGAGTAGATCCAATCCCAAGACCAATAACACGGTGTATTGAGCCGGGCTTGGCGGTGAGGTGGAAGGCAAGGGTATGGAAGTGTAGTGGGGCTGTCTGGTCTGCAGCTCGGCGAGGTGGGCAGTCTCATGTTGGCATCTGTGCATTCAGTGGTTCGGTGGCTACCTGTTGTGGTATCGCTGTATTTGATACTGCGGTACTGGAACGGTTGCTGCCCTGTGCTGCTGAACTCTGGCTAAGCCGAAGCTTGGTAGGGAGGGGCCTGTTTGAAAGCCTTGGAAGGTAGCTGTGCACAGACCTGCGGTGGATCGGAGCAGACCTGCGAGTGGGGTCAGAAGAAGGTTCAGCTGAGGCCTTTTCAGGAGGTTGATGTAGAAGACCATTGATCCCTCTCATCCACTGTGACTTACACCTGGTACGTGGGCTTCGGGGCATTCCATGAGGAGTCTTGGTTCACTCGCGGTGAGGAAGGCTTTTTCGTTAGAGTATGGTATGTCAAAGATTCGTACCAGCCTGAGAGGGACGAATCTACGCTGCTCTTGATGGGATGTCCTTAGCTTGTCTACTCCAAAGAGGAACATGTGGCTCTGCCCCTCCACGTCTGCCTCTCTGCTGCTTTCTGGGAGTGGAAGCTGGGGGAGCGGGTGGTGGTACTCTGGTGGCTAGCAGCCTCTTCTTGCTCTCATCTGTGTCAGGGATCCGTCATGTGCTCTGCATGGGAGAATCCAGCTTGTGGGCGGTCTTCTGTATGGGCGCGCCAAAGATACCTGCTTGAACAGGAGGTGATCTTGCAAAGGGGACTGGCTGTCTTGGGACTGCCTGAAAGAGAAGGTTGGTACGAGGGGACTCGCTCCCATGTGGCCGCTAGTGGACCTCACCCTCCAAGAAGCTCAGCTTTACGCCATGATATAGGTCTCGCTCCGGGTCAGTGAGCTTGATCGCGCGCCTTGCCGCAACATCTTGAGTGCAGGACTTCCAACGTACCAAACTACTGTGACAATGTGCTTCCACCACCCCAGTCGAGGAACCTGAAGTTGTAGCCCAGGGCTCTCCGCTCTTCTCTCTGCCAACGATCCACCTGCTTCCACTTTGGTGTCTCCAATAGAGCCTGTGTCCTTCCTCCGGAGGGTACTCTGTTCTCCCTAGGTTCATTCGCTGACGCGTCCGAGCCTCATGTTTTCCTCTGCTGATTTTAAATTATGTCTCCTCCCCCTTTTCTCCAGCTGCGAATCCTCTTCCTCACCTCTAGCTGCAGGGCCTTCTGGGCCCTCATCAGATAGGGTCTTTGAGGGTCTATGGCTGCTCACCACATTACCACCACTCATCCTAATAATTCAAGCAGTAGCGCAGCAGCAGCACAGCAGCAGCACCAGCGAGTCAGCAGTACAGCAAACTCCAGTCAACAGGACCACACCAGCGAAGTACCTACACAGCAGGAGTCCAGCACCAGCAGCATGAAGAAAGCTGCAGAAGCAGAGTCAGTGCCAGGGGAGTGGGTGGTCCTGTCCTTTCTTTGTCCTAGCGCTGGAGGACTAGGACAGGCTTCCTCTTCTTCCCCATGGTTGTGGGTGACAGATGTGTCTTGCAGAGGTCTTTCCTTGGAATGGTGCCTGCTTTTAGTGTTCCCTATGCATTCGGGCGGACGCATGCATTCCTCCCCGCATGCCAGGTGAACCTTTTTGCATCCACTAGATATCACTATATCCGCTAGCCATCCGCTGGCGTCGTGATGTCCCGCGTCATCTGCTACGCATCACTCTCATCTGCCTCCTAATCCTGAGCATATCCACTTCGCCTTTCTCCACATAGAAGCCCTCGGATGTGCCATCTGCCTACCAGTCTGCTTAGCGCTTCTCATTGAACAACGAGCTTATACATCTCGCCAACGTCCTTTCCTCCCGTCCGTTCCTTTCCATTGTTGTCTGTTCTCTTTATGCAAATTTGGGGCACTTTTGAGAGCGGATAACAACGAATGGAAAATTTGCTCATCCTCTGTGTCCTTTTTACATACGTTTTGCATCCGTCGGCTGATGTGACCTAGCCTTAAGACTGTGAATACCATCCTCCCATTGTTGAGCTGTTAACTAATATAATTATGTTGAAAATAATATTAAACCATGAATGAGTTTTCAGTAATTTGGTATGAACTCTCATAAGATTTCAAAGATTTTCAAAAGATCCCATGAATTCTTTGGATGGATCACCAACATTTTGTGAAAGATTTCCAGCTGCGTATGTTGGTGGCAGGGTCTTTGAGCCCTTTAAAATAATAGCAATAGCACTTAGACTTATATACTTTATGGTGCTTTCAGATCTCTCCGAGCAGTTACAGAGTCAATATATTGCCTCCAATAATTTGGGTCCTCATTTTATGGAAGGCTGAGTCAACTTTAAGCCTGATGAGATTTGAACTGCCAACTTGCAGGCAGCCCGCAGGCAGCAGAAGTAGCCTGGAGTACTGCATTCTTACCACTGCACTACTCTGAGTCATACATAATTAATATCTCCAAATATTCCCAGATCTTGTGTATTTGGATTGTTTTATATCACTTGCACTTCTTGCTTAATATACATTTGAAACACTATTTATTGAGGATGGGGAAAATATATGTTTCATCTGAGATTATATGCCAACGAAACGGGGCTCACTCTAGTGACATATTTTTTTCCTTCTTCTGTCCAATCATGTCCAATTCTGGGAGTTTACCTTCAGTTTTCTTGGCAAGGTTTTTCAGAAGTGATTTGCCATTCACTGTTTTTCCCTTAGGATTTAGAGAAAGTGAATGGAGATTAACCATCTGGGTTTGTGCCTGGGGCAAGACTAGTACTCACAGGCTCCTGGTTTTTAGCCTGATGCCTTAAACACTACACCAAACTGGCTTTTAAATTATTTTTACAGGCTTCAAACTCTTAATGTGAATGGCACACATAATATTAAAAAATCAAATCAATTTTGTTTATTATCATTTGAATAACAATCTAATATATGAAGCTTCCACTGATTCTACTCATGGATGCTTTCTATTGAGCATTACAAAAATATATATTAGTCATACTGAATACCTTTAATCAAATATATTATACAATAAAAGTGGTTGAATTGCTACAATTTATGTTCACTTCCATCAATTCGATCAGTATTCTGAAGACTTCAAGTATTTAAAAATGTTGTGCAACTAGCATTAAAAGCAAAGAAGAGATATGATTATTAGATATTTTGATTGTGTTGTTTTGGCTATTTTTTACATAAAAGTGTATTTTAAAAACCAATGTTTCTTTGGACTGATCTCTGGATAATTCACAGGTATTATATAGTATTTCATACATTTTTTCCACTAGCCTTTATTCTCAGGGTTAAGTTTAATTATGTTCTCGCTATGCTCATAAACTTAGAAAGGATTTTCTCGAAGCTGCTTCTTCTGCAGTCTATATTAAGACTTTAAGCTCTAAAATTCCATGTAAGTATAATGGATTTTGCCACTTTAACATGGAAGAAAGAAAAAAAAAGACCCAATGTGCAGACAAGATTACACATTTTACATTGGATTTGAATCTTTTCATTTTAATTGCAGGATTTAAAAACCTTTCATGGACTCAAAACTTTAACCACATCATTTGCATTAGAAAGAGGGGGCAGGAAAGGTTCAATCCCATTTAAAGATGCTGATGAAGCAAATGGCAACAAAGTGCACAACTTTTCATTTGACAATCCACATGTTTGATAACATCAAAGAAGCATTTTAGCCTCCAATGCTAAGTCCTACTTTAAGAATAAAATTGATAATTGAAGTTAATGAAAACAGACTCCATCCAAGTTGCAGGTATATATACTGACCACAGTTCTAGTCAACTTTAACTGATCTTGAGAAGTTAAGGAGAGTTGGATCTAATTAGTACTAAGAAAGGTGTATGAATAAAGGAGAATAATGTAGCTTGAAATGAGAAATCCCGTGATGCTTTCTGAGCTTGGCGGTTTTCTTGCAGATGTTTCATTATCCAAACTAGGTAACATCAGTGCTGGTAAGAAGTGGGGTTTGCTCTCAGTTTATATTCTAGTGGTTTGTCCTCTCAGTGTTGGTGATCTAAAAAGTTCTTTGGTTGGCCTGTTTACTGTTGGCTTGTTCGGTGGTGAGATTCAATTTTTTTACGACCGGTTCTGTGGGCATGGCTTAGTGGGCATGGCAGGGGAAGGATACTGTAAAATCTCCAGTCAGAGGTAGCTTTTTCTAGTTCTCCAAACTACTCAAATTTTTTGCTACTGGTTCTTCAGAACTGGTCAGAACCTGCTGAATACCACCTCTATGTCAACTGCAAGAAAGTGTTGACTACAAAATCCTAGTAGTGCTGTTTTTATAGCTAGCACAGAAGTTAAAACATTTAAAAAGAAAACTTCTTTCAAAAACTTTCTTCCCTTTTCCTTCAAAAAAAGACAGTCACATTCCTCCTAATTCAGTTCAGAACTGGTTCTCGCAAACTAATCAATTTTCTCTCAAACCAAAAAGTCACTCATTTCTGATTGAGTTGTACAACTCACATCAATTGGCTCCCTTAAGAGTTTCTCACTTCCCCTTCTTTTTCCTCCAAATTCCCAGGAAAAAAAACAAGAATGTAGTATAGAACATTTCTTACTATGGATCCTAGAAAATCTAATCATCAAGACGTTACTTAAAGATGCATGGCATAGAAAGAGCTTTAAAAAAAATTATCAATGATTTATTCCAGAGTAACTCATAGATCAGATCCTGCTTCATCAAACAGATGACACATAACAGAGACTGCGTACAATCCATTGCTAAGGTCATGCTTTTTTTTTGTTTATAGTTTCTTACCCAATAATAATAATTGATCATCTTGAATGCCATAAGACATTATTTCCATTATTTCTCCTACAATATACTTCTTGTTTTTTTCCTGTTCTTTAAAGAGTCTGCTTTCTGCCCATGGAGATTTCCTCAATGTGGAACAGAAGAAACAAAACAAAAACTAAATCCCACTCCATATTTATCACGATTAGAATCAGCTGACATTGTGCTATCAGCAATGAGTGAAAAGAATGAGAAATCACTCAGCACCTCTTTCTTGACTTACCAATTACTAATGTGTTTCTGTTTCAAGTGGACCTTAATTGATAAGATATATTGTATATGCAACTGTTGAACACATTTGCACTTGTTAAATGTGGAAGAACCATTGATGTCAGGGAGAATTCTAGTGGCCATAAAAAAAAAAAAGAATGTACATAGGCATAAATATTTTGTCAATCTCTTCATTAGTCCCAACTACACACTGAATAGCATTATTCCTCATGTTGCTGCGTTGGTCATACATAGTATAAATCAACATAGTCCACCTCAAGAAAATAAATTCTAAGAGGCAGCAATTGTTGCAAGTAAATGATGTGTTGACTGGTCCCTCATAAGCAATAACAGTTAATATTTGCTTTATCTTTAGCCTCTTGATATATTTTTAACCTTTGCTGCACAGAACAAGTTAATTCTCAACTTACGACTGCAATTGAGCTCATAATTTCTGTTGATGAGTGAGTTATTTGTTAAGTGAGTTTTACCCTCATTTCACAACCTTTCGTGACACAGTAGTTAATGAATTGTTGCTGTTGTTAAAGTTAGTAGCCCGGTTGCTAAGGAAATTTGGCTTCCCCATTGACTTTGCTTTTCAGCCTCAGCTGCTCGTGGGTCAATTGTTCCAACAAGGTAATAAACACCAAGCAAGTCCTTCAGGCTGGCAAAATGGTCTTTTATTCTTTTGCAGTCAGGGACATCAAGAAGCAATGTAGAAATGAATTCAGAGTCATATCTGAGCATTCACTAGCTCAGAGCTGTATTTAACCAATATGTGTAGTTAACCCCCTGCAATATCTGGAGTTCTCCTGATGAGCCAACATCCTTATCATTATGCTTACCTATTATCAACCTCTCATCCCACATCATTATGGGGAGCCTCAGTGGTGCAGTGGTTAGAGTGCAGTACTGCAAGCTACTCTTACTGCAATATGATAGATCAAATCCCACCAGGCTCAAGGTTGACTCAGTCTTCCATCCTTCTGAGGTGAGGGCTGGAAAGCACTATAAAGTGGTATATAAGTCTAAGTGCTATTGTTATTGTGCTTACATATTATCAATTCCCCATTATATTATCATCAATCCACCACTATCTAATGCACAGCGTGATCTATAATACTTCCACCATCCTTCCACAAGTGAGATCTGTTTGCACTGTTGTCAGCCCAGTAGTCCACTTTCTTCCTCTTCTCGACTATCTGACATTCTTGTCAATGTTGTGCTTGCAATTCATTACTGTTACTTCAGGCGTCACTCTGCCAATGTCATCAGTGTGAGTGCAGTCCCAAACAAGCCAAATCGACTGGCTGAACACCCCCCGGTCAGAAAGTCTCCAACACATTGAGACAGAGTCTCTCCCAGTCGATGCACATACATGACCCAAACTCAATAGGCACTGATGTGCTACATGCCACTCAGACCAGAATGTGACCTGAACCCAAAAGGTACAGCATGCCACTGATGTGTCGTGCTTCATTCTGACCAGAGCGCAGCAGTCAGCAGATCACAAATGGTGATCACATGGTCCTTAGATGCTGCAGCTCTCACATATATGAGTCAGTTGCCAAGGGTTTGAAGTTGGATCACCTGACCACAGGGTTGCTGCAATGATTGTAAGGGTGACAAATGAGAGTATGTGTTTTATGGTAAAATAGGCAAGTAACCTGTTTTAATTTGTCAAAGATTTCTGTCTCAAGGTGAGGTACAATAATTGAAAACCACTCAGAAGAATCTTAATGTGGCTATATAATAATAACTATAATAATTTCAAGAGGAAAAAAAATAATGAAAGCTTGCATAAAGCAGCATAGATAAACAATAATGATTTCAAGCCATTATGCTATCATAAATTGCATAATACCCTTCATTTGCGCAATGAATCTCATGATGAACATGACATCATTTGGATACAGACACACACACTTACATACCAGTGGTGGTACTGGTTCTATGGGCGTGGTTTGGTGGGCGTGGCAGGGGAAGGATACAGTAAAATCTCCAGGCAGAGGTAGTATTTGTTGGTTCTCCAAACTGCTCAAAATTTCTGCTACTGGTTCTCCAGAACTGGTCAGAACCTGCTGAATACCATCTCTGTTACATACACATACTGTTCTGACCCAATCCTGTTACCAGCAAGAAAATCTCAAACAAACGCAGCAACTCAAACCTTCACAGCTTTAATCGACAAATAAACTTCTTTGTAGATAAAAGATGGCTTGCAGCCAATTAGCCCAACCAGAAAAGCCTTGACAGAATTTTTCAGATAAGTTGGAGTCTCTACACACAATGCTGAGTCCTTAGAATGTTTTTGTTTTCTGCAAAAGCATAAACCTTTTAAAGCCAGGCTTATATTCCCTGGATGGAGAGGCCATTACGTTGCATCCTTACTCCTGAGTTGCCTGTGCTGCTCCAGCTGTTCTCTTCTAAAATCATCCTGCACTCATGCGCACTTGGCACAGGGTCCTTAGGAACCTCCTCATCACTGCTGCCAGGCTCCACGATCCCTGAAGGCAGCAGTCTACTCCCTCATGGTCCCGGGCCCTCATCCAAGCGGTCCTCGCTCTCCTCCACCGATCGCATCTGCTGCCGGCTAACACAACACATACATGCATACACATACATACATATGTATAGGTATATGATATGCATATTTACATACATATGTATACAGGTATATGATATGCATATGTACAAGGGAACATAGTAGCACAGTGGCTAAAATGCTGAGCTTGTCAATGAGAAAGTTTGGCAGTTCAGTGATTCAAATCCCTAGCATTGCATAATGGAGTGAGCTCCCATTACTTGTCCCATCTTCTGCCCACCTAGCAGTTTGAAAGCATGTAAAAATGCAAGTAGCAAAATAGGGACCACTTCGGAGGGAAGATAACAACGTTCCGTGCACCTTTGGCATTTAGTCATGCTGGCCACATGACCACAGAGACTTCTTCAGACGTCTGGCTATTTGGCTTTGTAACAGAGATTAGCACTGCCACCTAGAGCTGAAAATTACCAGCATCTATGTGTGAAAGGAACCTTTACCTTTACCTTTGCATAGGTACAGTTTTAATTCTCTCTGTTCATTTAGCCATGCATTGTTTAGAATGCAGTACTGCAGGCTAATTCACTGCTTACTCCAGGAGTTCAATCCCGACTTGCTCAAGTTGGATTCAGCCGTCCATGATCCTTCCGAGGTTGATAAAATGAGGACCCAGATTGTTGGGGGCAATATTCAGACTCTGTAAACTACTTAGAGAGGGCTGTAAAAGCACTATGAATATATAGTAAGCCTAAGTGCTACTGGTATCTTTTATTAGAGCTACTGGAACACTGAGGAAATACAAACAGGAACACCCTTAAGATGGGGTGGTGGTGGTTGTTTTTTGTTTTGTTTTTCCAGAGTTGTCTAACATTCACAAACCACACAGGCACTATGCTAAATCTCCAGCTGCTTGCTGAGCAGCAAAACAGCAGGCCAAGGAACAATAGCAAGATCAACCTGTATAAGTAAGACAGCGACTATGTCTCAGAGCAGATACCTAGGAGTTAAAGATCTATAGTGTATTTGCTGTGCAGAAATTTATCTTCCAGTTTTGTAAAAATTTTCTTCCTGTGCCAAAGGAGCTGGTGATTTTTTTTCCTTTTTATTTTTGGGATGCTTTAGACATCCATCAGAATGTCTTGGGGGGTGTTTTTCAGCTGCCTTTATAGCTGGTAAGGGCTTGTGGTGTTATTGTTATTGTTCTCATATCTTCACATTGCAATGTTCCTGTCTGCCCATGCTTTTAATTTGAAAATATAGTCCTTTACAATGCCTTTTTCTTGAACTCAGCAGGATTCCATCTTGGGGAAACTAAGATTTCAGTGTGACATGCCCCATAACCACCAATTGGAACTGGTGATTACTGCCCTCCTATTCTGCAGGAAAATAATTAAGAAGTAGATCCATTTCAATTAGTTTTCAGAACATTTCATTTTGGTTATACAATTACTGTAAAGGTTCCAGGGTGAAACTAAAAAAAACCCCTGATAATTCATTTACAACTTTGAGTTTCTTTTACATTGTGAAACCATTAAGAATACTCGAGAAGCCATGTAGGTTTTCTGAAATAGTCCCACATAAATTCTATACCTCTTTTGCTATGATACTCTATGGAGTAGAATTTAGAATTTAGTGTTAGTTTGCAGAATTCCATTCTTCTTCCTTTCGCCCAATTTCTGTAGGCCTTTGTTCTTACATAATATGTACTACTTCAAGAGTATTCAACAGCATTTCTTCAAAAAAGAGACTAATTTCTTTAATTCCTGTTGTTCAACATTTTAATAGAGTCACATAGGGCCGTTCTGCTTGCTTAATTTACCTGCTTTGCATCTAAGAAGAATCTTTTTTAGAATAAAAATGTTCTACTCTTTACCGCTGCCTACGGTTGGACTTAAGCATAGTACACAAAATTATCTGCTACAATGTCCTACCAGTCAATGAATATTTCAACTTCAACCACAACAATACAAGAGCACACAACAGATACAAACTCAATGTTAACCTCTTCAAACTTCATTGCATAAAAGTAGAACTTCAGCAACAGAGTGGTCAATGCCTGGAATGCACTACTTGACTCTGTTGTTACATTCTCAAACCCCCAATCCTTTAACCTCAAACTATCCACTATTGACCTCACCCCATTCCTAAGAGGTCTGTAAGGGGTGTGTATAAGTGCACAATCGTGCCTACCTTCCCTGTCCTATTGTCCCTATTTATTTATACCTATTTCCTGTATTCTTACTCATGTTTATACTTATACCTATTATCTTGTAAGCGATTGACAAATCAAATAAAATAAATAAANTACCTATTTCCTGTATTCTTACTCATGTTTATACTTATACCTATTATCTTGTAAGCGATTGACAAATCAAATAAAATAAATAAATAAATAAATAAAAATCTCTTTCATAACTCCACCTTAAGAGGGAGGTAGGGGAGCAGGTAGCTTTATACAGGTCCTCTCAATTTGCGATCACAACTGAGCCGAACATTGATGTTATTAAGTGAGAAATGTGTTAGGTGAGGTTTGCCCCATGTTACGGTTTTTTCTTGCCACATTTGTTAAGTGAATCAATGGAGTTGTTAAATTGGTAACATGGTTGTTTAAGTGAATCTGGTTTTATCATTGACTTTGCTTGATCATATCACTCCTTGACACTACAACTGTCATAAATGTGAATCAGTTTTCAAGCAGCTATTGGAGATGCTGCAATGGTTGTAAGTGTGAAAAATGTCATAAGTCACTTTTTTCAGAGATGTTGTAAGGGTCACTAGATGAATTGTTGCAAGTTGAGGACTATGTGCATAGTAGAAAAGTTATAAGTCTATGGCTTTTGTAAAAGAGAACACAGTAGTCTTTGGAGATGGTAGTTGTTATGAAAGAAAGAAAACAACAAAGAAAAGCTTTTTTTAGGAAATAAAAGAATTTACTATAGTCTATCTACAGCTATGCCTATGGCATGCTCTTCTTCATTACAGAGAAAGAGCGACTCTGGTAAGCATCTGTAATGAGACATGGGGCAGGGGGAAAGCTTTCAGACAAGAAAAGCAGACAAAAATGCAAAACTATTTTATTAATTTTCTTGAAATCTTTTGATTTGAATGTTATTGAATTTATAGATACAGAAAACCAGGGCATGAAAAGTTGAATACTAAATCACTGAATAAAAATGATTCCTTTTCATCATATGACTTTGAAAATAATGAAAAATGATGATCCTCCCCCTTCCTTCCTTCCTTCCTTCCTTCCTTCCTTCCTTCCTTCCTCCTTGCCCTCTGTATATCTAAATTGTAATTGTCACATAACTGTTAATTCATCACTTCTTTGGGTTTATCCATTGTGCTTTGCCTTGGTCACCATCAATCACAAATGCAGAGACCTTGTTCTATAAAGTCATCAGCTTGATGCCGGGTACCCCTGTACATTACTTACTGACACCTACATGCATTTAATCACACTGATAGTTTCTTCCAAGTGTTTGGTAGAACACTTATCAAGTAAACGCCATCTGGCACCAGGAGTGCCTTCTCATAACTATGTGTCAATTTTTTTTTTTTGCAGTGATGTTGGATCCCTCATTTCTTGCACTTGTAATTCTAGGGCCAGATGTTTTCATGAAGCTCCTTCAATACTGCTGTTATGTTTTTGGTAGAGGTCTCTCTGACTAAACCATTATTATGCAAATCATACAATTCAGAGTCTGCTAAGATCAAAAGAAACAAAGATGTGCAGACTTAAAGCAAGAAAGTATGAAGATGATTCTTGGATGCTTTCTGTATGAAGCAGCTTGGAACCTTTCTGTTTCTGTTACATATTTATGAGAAGGTATTTGGCATTGCCATCCATTTCATACTGGAGAAATATCTAATAGGTAAATAATATAAGATTTCAAAACATGCTTTTGCTATATATTTTCAGGTATGCATCTTTGATCAAACTAGCATCAGTTAACTGTAGGACAAATTTAAATAGTTAATTGATATCAGTTTTATCAATAGCAAAAATATGTTTCAACCAGAAGTGGTATTCAGCAGGTTCTGACCAGTTCTGGAGAACCAGTAGCAAAAATTTTGAATAGTTCGGAGAACCGGAAAATACCACCTCTGACTGGTCCCGCCCCCATCTATCCTCTGCCTCCTGAGTCCCAGATAATTGTCTGGGTCTTCTATGGTTGCCCTGCACAGGAGAATGGAGCTGGAAAGCAGGTTAGTGGGGTGGGGAGGGAATGGAGATTTTATAGTACCCTTCCCCTGCCACGCCCACTAAGCCACACCACACTCATCAAGCCACACCAACAAAACCAGTCAGTAAATTCTTTTGAATCCCACCACTGGTTTAAACATAGTGATTGGGAATAAAATGGAATCTCTCTGGAATTACAATGAACCGGCAAGGAATTAAGTATTTCGTATTTTAGTATTTATTTGATTTGTCAATCGCTTACAAGATACAGGTATAAGAATGAATATCGTTTTGAATACATGAGATAGATATTTATAAGAAAAATAAAAGAAACAATAGAACAGGGACAGTAGGCACATTGGTGCACTTATGCACGCCCCCTACAGGCCTCTTAGGAAAGGGGTGAGGTCAATATTAGACAGTCTAAGGTTAAAGTTTTTGGAGCTTGGGGAAGAAACCACAGAGTCAGGTAGAGTATTCCAGACATTGACCACTCTGTTGC